>JACATO010001741.1:0-185743 GCA_018389105.1 Nautilus pompilius | reverse complement strand
AGAGATAGAGAGAGAGCGATGGGGAGAGAGAGACTAATAGCATTTTTACCGACTTGCCGAAATGTTTTCTTCGAATCGGTATTAGAAACAAACTTTGTTGTTGTGTTTGTTTTTTTCCTTCCAGGATTAAATTGACACGAAACACCGCAATTATTCCAAGCATGACGGGATTGAGGGCACATTTCTTGTTAAATCCGCTTCGCAAGGGTTTTTGGAATATTCCTCGGTCTTCGCATTTTCTCCATATCGCGCTGTCGGCCGTCTTTAGTTACAAGTCACAGCCGGTCCCCGGACGGGGCCGTAAACGTCCCCTGCCCGATTGGACCCAAAGATAACGGACAGTTATTTATTGTGATATCAGCGGGAGGAGGAGAATAATTTTATTTCTAATAGGTATATATAGGTGTGTATAGTGTGTGTGTGTGTGTGTGTGTGTGTGTGTGTGTGTGTGTGTGTGTGTGTGTATGTGTGAGTGAGTGTGTGTGTGTGTGTATGTGTGTGTGTGTGTATGTGTGAGTGTGTGTGTGTGAGTGTGTGTGTGTGTGAGTGTGTGTGGTGTATGTGTGTGTTGTATGTGTGTGGTGTGTACGTGTGTACGTGTGTGTGTACGTGTGTGTGTGTGTGTGTGTGTGTGTGTGTGTGTGTGTAGTGTGTGTGTATGTATGTAGTGTGTGTGTGTGTGTGTGTGTGTGTGTGTGTGTGTGTGTGTGTGTGTACATTCTAACGCCGCATCCTCGCAACTAGAAGTTGGGTTTTTCCTTTATCCGGATTTCGCTACGCAGACAGTAACTGGCGGCGAGCTGTCAGCGCCTCGACCCCGACAGATGAGACGGATGTAAGCAGCCGGACAGCCCAGAGGAGCCACTAACTCCACCGCTCGGTCTCCGACCAGTGGCCCAGCTGTCAGCGACGACTCCAACAATGGCTAAACGACCAAACTCAGCTATTCCTGAAGAAGTCAGGTCCGTTATGTTCCTAATCTATGAAAATCTATAACATTCTCCGTTTTCTGTGACATGACCAATTTCACCCTCCAGTAGAAGTTCGCGCGCCCATCGCTTAATCCATCTTTCCTTCTGAAATAAGCTGATTCCTTATATCCTCCCTGATCAGAAGTACAAGACGTCGCCATGAAAAAAGGACTAACTTAGATATTCCCTGTCGAGAGAGACGGGTGTGAATATTTCTGGCGCAGCGGTAATTTCGCTTGTTTATACACGAGACAGTTAATTTATAGACTTTTAAAATGTCGCGATCAGATCTTGGCGGACCCCTGTCCTGACGCAAGTGCGGGAGGGAAGGGGGCCAGCTCGAGAACCGCTGCCTGCCTGTCACTAGCTGGCAAATATGGCCACCTCCGTGGCACCGCCGGTGAGCGGAAAAGACAGACCGCACGCGTGCATCCAGGAAAATTCCCGAACTCTTCGTTTTTATAGATTTTAGAGGAAACCCACGTGGTCGGCCAGCGAAGAAGAGCCAGAAGTACGCCAGAGCGAGCCGGTGTCGACCGGGATTCGAACTCTGGTATTTGGCCTTAAATAGACCAGGAGTCTATCACAAATCGAGAAATTAAGATCACTGATCATTTTGTCGAACTTTGGTTAAGTAAAAGGCCTTTAAAAAGACTTCAAACTGGATACGTAATGAGTATCTGGGTGGCATAGAATCCATTTAGAGTTAGTCTTCGAAAAGTCACCGATGTTCTTTCAGCCGGGTTAGATTAATATTCGGTTTACGTAACAAAACTTCTTGGAGATTTAAAAGCATTTTATTTGCCTGCCATCATCGCCCGCTTACATATGGACTCAAGGTTTCTGTTTTCCTTGTAGAATTTTGGACAGTAAGTGCTGTACCCCAGCGAGTACATGTACAAAAATTCATCCTGTAGCAGCATGGCGGCCTTTACAAGTTTAATTAAATTAACTTGGATTAAGTTAACATTATACTCTTTTTAATTATAAGGTAATTAATTAGCTTGTCCGTGCCGAACGGGAAGGGGCGAGGTGGGAATTACTAACATACGATGAGAACGACGACGATAAGAAAATCAAAAATAATCTAGCAGCAGGGAAGATGAAGAGCTGCGATGAGGCTGTAAACAGCTTGGGCCGTTTGTTTTCTGTAGGAATTCAGCCTCAACCCCGTTTCCGGCTCTGACGTATCGTGACGTCAGATCTCCGTTCGCGGAATTGCGAATAAAGGGCGTAGGTATGTCAGGCGCAACGATAAACGACTGATTTAAGGGACCCAATGCCCCCTCCCGTCTTAGATCGAGCTAAGTCAACTTTACAGAGAAATTTGGACAAAGTGAGCGTCTCCTGTCCTCCTCATCAACGATATTTTAAAAACATCACCTATCACGTGAGCGAGAGACCCCTTTCTCAATCCTGGCTCGAGAGGAATCGAAAATATAAATAAATACATTAAACTGTGTAAGTCATTCACATCTATGCATAAAAAGAATAGATGCCCATAACTAAGACCTCACTGTGGCTAAACACGTAGAAAATAGTCATTTAAGACTTATGCAATTATAGTATCCAAGTAATGTCTAACCTTCTCATTTTAATACGCGGATCGGATTTGTCACATGGACCGGAAACCGAAATATATGCACTTTTACCACAAGCCATTCTTGTTCAGTTGATGCGTACCGAGATGCGAACCACGGGTGTGTACAAGCTGAAATCTGATTTTAGAGGGTCATCAGAGAGAGACGAGTCACAGGGTTATCAGCAGACTTGATGTGTTTGTGTAGTTCTTCATAAACAAAGCTTCAAATATCCAGTGGATTTCGAAATATCATTCGCTATGATGACATCTTATCGGTGAAAGTAAAATATCTCACAGCCTACACAAAAGCAAGATATGGTTATCGATTAGGTTATTCTCACTACCACGAGAAAGATGTAGAACAGTCAAAGAAAGTGCAAATCAACTATTTCATATAAATCAGTCTGCAAAGCTCAGCCCAGTTATATTTTTGGTAAATTACGTAATGTTGATGGGAATACGTATTTAAAAATTTGCAGTACATTGCATTGGGATTTGCCTTCTTATGACAGGAATGAGTTTATGTTCTGCTTCTTTTGATGTCGTACTGCGTAAGTTCATGGTTAGATAGAAAGATTAGTTCTTATTTGAGAAAGGATTTTAAATTAAAATCAGCAGAGGTGTATTAAAATTATTACACTTATGGGATTTCGATCATTAAAGGAGTTTACGGAAATACCCGACAATGGTTTTGAAAATAATTAGGGTTTTGAGTGTGTGGACTGTCAGGATTCGTTCCTTTGGTCTCTAATATGGGTGACAACTTAAACGTACGCCCCACGATGGTTTTCTGCCTTCTATAAGGAAACTAAAGTGGCAGACGGTTTTGAAGAAAATGGAAAAGAAGTAACGCTGAGAGAAGTAAGTATGATAACAATAGCATGTCTAAAAGAAGATCAACTGAGATAATGGTATTCACAACACATCGCTTGGCAACGCGATGGAAAGTAGATCCTCAGAGATCGTTTGATGTCACGTGGGTATGGTTTCGACACAAGATCGCCTCATCTAACTTCCTGAACTGCGACGTCAATTTCAGCCATTAACAGAGACCACAAGCAGGAGGCCTCTCTCTCTCTCTCTCTTGATGAACTTCATCTTGACAGCGATAGCGGGAAATCGGATTAAGTTAGAAGGATGCTCTCACTCCCGTGAAATCGCTGTCGCAGACTAAATAAGGTGGACGATTTGCTGGAGTTATGTTGCGTCAATCGAGGTGTGGCGGCGTTTACCAGAAAACAAATGAGCTTAGCATTTTAAACTTTAATCAAAATAGCTTTCATTTTAGCATTTTGCAAGACATGCTTTTTACATACACGTATACATATTTCCAGAACATCGGGGAAACAATAGAATGAACAATTTCCTTTCACGCCAGCACCAAGACAGATGCTCGCTGTGTACCAAACTTTTGACGATGAACCCCCAGATTTCAGCTAGAGTTTCAGAGCCTGGGTCGCTCGAAATCCGCTTCCATTAAGCCACACGTGCTGAATTTCATCATTTACCAACTGGTGACTGACGATAAAAAATTGGTTCCAGCTTGCCATTTAGCGAACATGACATTTCTGGCTATTTAAAAGGGGGGAAAAAAAGAGAAACCTAATTAAAAACTAAGCAAACAGCTAACGGTAAGAATAATGGCAGTAGTTCCGGTCATATGACAAGTGCGTGCCAACGCAAAAGACCGGAAATCTGTGGGAAAACTGGCGATGCTGATATTTCTTAGAGAAATGTTTTCTTGTCCACATTATCCGCGCACTGATTTTCTTTAGTCCACTGAAACTGGAACAAAATATATATATATATATATTAAAGACAGATAAGTACACGGGAGTTAGTTTATAAGATATACTCTGCGGATTACACTCGTGACTCCGGCATCCGTCACGTATTAGTTGAAGAAATTGCAACTCTAACCACCCGGCCAGTCTCCGCAGCCGTTACTGGCCGGCCTCTCTGTTGTAACGCGAAGACTGACTCAACAATCCGTTCGGAAACAGTATTCGAAACGGGAACCAGAATCTGAACACTTTGGCAAGCAAACCATTTTTGTTCATACTAAAGCGTTTCGAGATATAAATCACAGAGCACAAGCTGAAGTCTGGTCGGAAAGGGTTATTATGGAAAGACAGACTTGATGTGTTTGCGCAGTTCTCCACAGACAACATTTCACGGTATCCGTTGGATTCCGAATTATCATTGACTATGATGACCTTTTTATCGGTGAAAGAGAATTCGAAACGTTTGTGCTACATTCACCTGTTTCTTAAAATGGAATATTACACTTCTAAAAGGATGACCAGTCTATTTGATAGAAATTAAACATGCGGATTAACTTCCACTCTATTTTCACTTCTACGAAAGACATTTAGCCACGAAAAGACAATTCAAACCGGCTATTTACATTTAGTCAAGAAAAGACAATTCAAACCGGCTATTTACATTTAGGCAAGAAAAGACAATTCAAATCGGATATTTACATTTAGCCACGAAAAGACAATTCAAACCGGCTATTTACATTTAGTCAAGAAAAGACAATTCAAATCGGATATTTACATTTAGCCACGAAAAGACAATTCAAACCGGCTATTTACATTTAGGCAAGAAAAGACAATTCAAATCGGATATTTACATTTAGCCACGAAAAGACAATTCAAACCGGCTATTTACATTTAGGCAAGAAAAGACAATTCAAATCGGATATTTACATTTAGGCAAGAAAAGACAATTCAAACCGGCTATTTACATTAGCCACGAAAAGACAATTCAAACCGGATATTTACATTTAGGCAAGAAAAGACAATTCAAACCGGCTATTTACATTTAGTCAAGAAAAGACAATTCAAATCGGCTATTTACATTTAGTCAAGAAAAGACAATTAAAACCGGATATTTACATTTAGCAAGAAAAGTCAATTCAAACTAGTTATTTTTCTAATCATTTTCGAATGTTTATGGGTTTCTGCTGTCATGAAACTAAACCACGTACTATCCACTTAATTGCGCGAATTCTGCATATAACTACGCGAGAGAAAAAATGAATTCTGTATTTAAACACCTTGGGTAAAACTATTGCATAATTAATTGTTTTGTGTAGCCACCCTTAAACTCTGATAAATACTTTATGCTGGAAACAATACAAAAATCTTTTTCTTTACTGAATGTCTTAAAAAATAAAGGCCATTTTTTACAAGATATGTGCATAATGTTAACTGGCTTTCGTGTGCAACGTCTTTTAGATGGTATTTCGTTTCTTGAAGACACAAAGAACAGATAGACGGAAGATGCTATTTAGTTGTAAATTTTCCGAATAATAATAATAATAATAATAATAATAATAATAATAATAATAATAATAATAATAATACGTAAACCCGCCTCTCATTCGAAGAACAGAAACATCTGTAGTAGATCAAACAGTAGCGAGGATAATGAAGACAGACAATGTAAAAGATGGAACCAGTTATACGCGATGCTTCTGGCCCAGACAAACTACGCTTCATGGACGCCAACTGGTTAAGGTCTGTATCCTCGCACACTCGACTTGTAGACAGGTGCGTCCAATCACCAGTAATTACAGGGCGACTGCCATGAAGACGAGCTCTCCCGCCAGGAGGTCTACAAGCAGCGCTGCGAGTTTAAAATCATCAGTCCAGGGATTTGGCACGCGATCCTTACTTCCGGAATACCAAACCAGAATAGCGTTCGTCGAGATGGGTGCTCGATTTCGCGAGACTTACGGCTTAACATAAATAGAACAGATCATCTTATTTGTTTCTTGGTTTAAAATACATTTTAAAATCCTCACGTGATGGCTGCGTAATGAACAGTTTTAAAATTCTGCTTTTCTGGACAGTCAGCAGAAGCTTCCTATTCCACGGGTGGAGGGTCATTGCTTACATAGGAATCCCCCAGTCTTATTACGTCAACGATTTATATATATGTATTTATTTCCTAATATAACCTCTCGGAACATTCTAGACTACAGAATTATATTATGGTTGGTGCTTTCACCTTTTGTTTATGTCACTGGGAGAATGTTTTACAAATCGATATAATTAATCTCATTATATACGATATTTCTGTCGAAGAATAAATTATCAATCGTGGAGACAGACTCCGTTCAGCAGCAGCAGTTTCGCAGATGGAGAGGAGGTCGGCTTTAAAGAAAGCGAATGGTGTACCTTCGGTCAGATAAAACATCGAGAACACGGTGTGTTGCCCGACTAAAAAAATACCGGCATGTACAGGTATGGCGCGGAGAAGTTGCACAAAAACCCAGAGATGGAGTAATTTGAACACGACAACAGGCTGGATGTCCCCGTCGACGGGTACATAAGTTACTTGACGTGCAGCTGTCGGTTATCTGCCGTCGTGTATCTAGGCGCTGTGCTGCTGATAGCGATGGGCGTTCCTTCGACGACTTCCAGACAAGACAGCGCAGTTATTTTATAAAATACACCGAAATCTCTGGGCCAGTGCCACCGACCTGGAGAGCCTCTAGATAACTAATCAACGACAAGGTGCCCAGCGGAACACTGTCAGGAGACTAGAGGACTTTGGTTGGTCGGGCTGGTATTTGGCGACAGGTCACGGTAAAGAACTCTCCGTTGGAGCTGTTTGCACCTGTAGTAGGAGAAACTGTCACGGCGCGCTGATGTGTATCCTATGACTGTGGGCGTGATCTTGATCGTACGGGAGAACCCGAAATGCCAACTTATTTTGATGACTACCCGCTCGTTACCATAGCAATATTCATAAACGACAAAGCCACGGGCCTTCCTTATCATTTGGCTTCGGCGGTGCGATAGAATAAATCTCTCCTTTCTTGGACTACAATCAGCTCGAACCTGAAACCGATCGAGCATCTCTGAGATCAAGTCGGGCGTAACGTTCTCGCCAAATACCGTGACCTGCCCGGACTTTAAACAAGCGTCAGCTTGGTTTAATTTGTGTCGACGTAAGTATGGTCCGTGTGAATACCAAGTGAGAGGGGTTAGGTAACCTTGCTGTTAACAGCTCAGAACGAAATAAAGGATAGTGATTTTTATAGCGGACCGCTCATCAAAAGGCGGAAGTGGGGGCCAAAGATTACGATTTGAAGGAGACCTTACACAACCATTGGTAAGCATACCGTCAGTAGGGTTTTCCTTTCTCGAAAGAATGCACTTTCCCCTCGGGTCTCGATGCATTTCCCGTCACGATAATCCGAGACTGCGTTGATAGGTAGAGATAAAAATACCTGACAGTTTGAATTCGCGAAGATAATCAAATCTGTGTTGATCCCTACGGGTTTTTCTTTATCCCAAAAGGCACTGCGCACACCTACCGACACGACATCACTCGCTGTCTGGTGACCGAACGCATCATAGCCGTTACGATAGATACCCGGACCGACGACCGCGCAGCTCCATTCCATCGGTCGTGAAACCACGGGTTTTACAAGATCCAAACCATCATCACGGGGTGGGTTTGTCCATGACTCGTGCTTCTGTTATTCCCCAGACATTTGGCTGCATTCGACTGTCTTAGAGCTTAAACCCTCCCCTTCCTTTAGTATTCTTCAAAACAGGTATATATTTTTTTCTCCACACCATATAACACGAAACCAAAACAACACAGAAACGAATGCAAAGAATCGATTTGATTAACTTGATCCGGTCTTCGGTTCGGTGAACACGAAGGGGAAATCCCTGGCATGACACAGCGCTTACACAACAATGGCATTTCCTGCCTTCAACCGGACAAGTCCACCATGGTTACCTAGACACTTTTTCGGCCACGTGTATTTTGCTGGCCTACGATCTGCTTCAGATCTCTGTAGAATTTGTCAGATTTTAATCGGAAATCTATAATGCTATTATTATTATTATTATTATTATTATTATTATTATTATTATATTATTATATTATATTATTAAGACGTTGCCTACCAATGCAATCCACAATTACAGTCGTTCAACATCAAAAAATGTATGTGACAAGAAGATCGTGTGGTGGATGATTGCAAAGTTCCTTCCCGAGTGATAGGTACGACACAGCGAGATCTACCGACGACTGCCCACGTCAGCCGTGGACAGGGGAGGGGTTAACTAATCGAACTTACACTTTAATAGTGATATGTACAAAAAAAAAAAAAAAAATTGTATAGCAATGATCGCACGGCATGTAAAGAATTAACAAAGCATTCGCTTGTCGTACAATCTCAGCGGTATCGTATAAATCACTATAGAGGATTTGTTTAACTATTAGGTATCTTTTATACGGACTATAAAGCGCACGAAAATCACTCTCAGCGATGCCACGCCCATTAAGTGTATACTGTAGATATTTATTATGGACGGCTGTGGTTGCGATAGTATAAATTATCGGAATTGTACTAAATGTATTGGTATGTGCGGGGGGCTTACGTAGTCCGTGGCGACATCGAGTGTGCAGTCGTGATCTCTAAATCTAAGCTGTTTCTGACTTGACGCCTTTGTAGACCGTAGTAACCAGGAAGTCAGAATCTGACGACACGATTTCCCACCCCCTCCGAAGCAGTCATGTGACTACCCGAGGAAAAGCTGACTTAATTTACCGTCACCAATGACGGAAGATCCGGAGTCAGATCTCGACAAATTGCCGAGTGATTTCCATCGCCGTAAGCGAGGTTGCCCCACCAAGTTTCCATCCCGATCTACCTGCTCATTTTCCGCGCGTACGGTTCTCTACAAAAGGCGGAAGTAGGAGTCGTGATCGCTCGTCCAGTTATGGACTTCTCTCCCGACAGGGGACGAGTTTACAACATCGAAAAGTGTTTGCGATTAGTCTCTAACTACTTTCAGTTCTCCAGTGCGTATAAAGAATTTATCTTTTCTTTTAAAAAAAACAGAAAAAGAGAATCGATCCTCGTTTCACCTGACAGGTACAGGCGCTGTGATAGCCTTGGTTATTGGAAAGCAGACGGGGCCGATGTAGCGCAGCGGCCAGTACAAGTACTTACCGTAAAGCAGGTCGAAGATGTGCTCGTATTTCCTCTTGTACACGGGAGACAAAGTATCCGCGGAACTGTTCTTCGTGGCCATTTCGAAGCCTCAGTGGGGACTGTCGACCCGGCGAGCGAGAGAGTGTGATGGGTGGGGGGCAGGCGGCGTAGGGAATTCTATCAGATTGAGGAAGTCTCACTCGCCCTGTTTTGTTCCACGCCAGTACACCAGGCGACAGGCTGCACGTGACGTTTGGCCGGCGAGCTCAGCCTATCTCCAGCCGACGCCGGCTTCTCTCCGCTTCAGCGTCTTCTACCGGGTCGAAGTCAGACGAGGGGGGTATCGATAGTAGACTAGCCGAGACGGGTCGCATATGTACTCTTTTCGGGGAACGGGGAAATTAAGTTTGTGAGCGAAGGGTCGAGGGGCCCCTGGGGGAGAGGGGCTCTTCTGTTTCGTTTGACGGCCATACACGACAGCGACAGAGGACGGCTGGCTGTAGTCCACTCCAAATCCTCACTGGTGTTGGTCCAGTAGTTTATGGGCTCCAGGTCCCTCGGGATGAGGAGTCAACCTCCACTTTCCGACGACAGCGGGAGTTTGTTGGTTAGTTCGTGCGTGGGGAGAGAGAGAGAGAGAGAAGGTGAGGAGAGGAGAGGGAAAGACACAGAATGTGGAGAGAGAGAGAGAAGGGGAGAGGGAGAGGATACAGAAGAGGAGAAGTGGTAGAAGGAAGGTAGAGAGAGGAGAGAATAGAGGAAGAGAGGAGGGAGCAGAGAAGGGGGGAGAGGGAGAGAGAGGAGAGAGAAGGGGGAGAGAGAGAGAAGAGAGAGATTGAGGAGATCGAGGCTAGGAGAGCTAGGAGAGGGAGAGAGAAAGAGAGAGCTGGAGCTCTCCTTTTTCTCGAGCTCTAGAGGAGAGAGGAGAGGATGTTGAGCAGACCAGAGGAGAGAGGAGCTTGAGAGAGCTCTCGAGAAGGTTGAGGAGAGGAGAGGGAAAGGGACCCACCTTGAATCTGAGATCTCTGAGAGAGAGAGGAGATCTCGAGAGCTAAGTGAGTCAGAAGCTTTCAGAGGACCGAGACGCTGAGAAGGAGAGAATAGAGCGAAGGAGAGGAGAGGCGTTTTCCCTCTAGAGACAGAGTTCGGCTAGGATCGACGAGAAATCGAGAGGGAGAGAGGACGAAGGGTGGAGAGGATGGGAGATAGAGAGAGAGAATCGGAGGAGAGGAAGAGGGAGAGAGACGTGAGGAGATGATTTAGAAGAGATCGTATATCTTCTACGGAGGAGGGAGGGAGATGGAGAGAGAGAGAGAAGAGGGGAGAGGGGGGAGAGACAGAGAGAGGGAGAAGAGAGAGAGAGAAGGGAAGAGATGAGAGGGAAAGAGACAGAATGTGCAAGGGGGAGCGAGAGAGAAAAAGGAACTCGAGAAGGAGGCGGAGAGTTTCTAGAGCTGCCATCATTCGATAATGGGAGAGTCTCGGGGGAGAGAGGAGAAGTGAGATTTTGAGAGAGACGAGAGAGATTTTTGATGGATGAAGGAGATGATGGAGAGCGTTGAGCGACAGTGAGGGGGGATTTTCGAGAGGAGGTCTCTCAGGGTTTTAGGGCGAGATTGGAAACTAAAGATTCTGAAACCCAAACTCTGTGTTTGTATCAAACTAGATGTTCTACTGCATAACTATTGCACGAAAACTACTGGTAGGGAAACCAGGGCTCTGTGGCGCGAAACGAAAAATGATTTTCATCGTTACAGGTAAATTACAAAACACAACATAAAAAGAGTTTAATGTTGAAATTAATATTCAAACTTCAGCGAAAACTCAGTAGTCGGCGTGAGACCGAGTGACCCCTGGAATGAAGTGCTTGGAGCCGAAATATGAAGAAAGCAAGCAACAAGCCGCTGCTGCCACGAGGTTTTCTCTGGGACGATCTTGTGGCTAATTTTGGTGAACCACCGAGTTCACTTCGTGATTAAAAAAATATTATATATAAAACAAGGAGTTCGGGGGTCTGAGGAAAGGTGGAGTTCCTGAGACGTTAACTACATGTTTCCTTGAACTACAGACTCAACTAATCAACTACCGAGAACGACAAACTAACGTAAAACGGCGATAAATGAGAGATCACCAACAGAAAATATTCGTCACCGGTAAAAGGATCAAGAACAAAATAACCGGTTGAATTAAAATTTAAAAAAAATTATTTTTTTTTTAATGGCTAAGCCGAGCTGTACAGTAGAGGGAGCCACCGGACGTGAGCAGACCACGTGACGTACTTATGGATACCGTCAGTGGCCAACGACTGTGTTACCGTCGGAAGAAAAGCCACTGGTTACTTTTATTCTCGCTGTGAATGGCTTCTAATGCGAGACGAGAAACTAATCGAACGAAACCTTTCGGTCGTGACGCAATAATGGTTGAGGACTCTTTAAAGATCTATGTATTAATCACCTGGTGAGGCAGTCTGGATTCATTAAACAAGATGTCTGGGCTAATCCTACGAGAGGAAGTCCATTGGCCTCACGTCCGGTTTTCGGCTGGCCATTAGTGTAGGAAAAATGGTACTGCGCAATATTTGGGTGGGAGAGAGAAGAAAGAAGGTTGTCATCATCTCCACATATTCCTCGAAAGGGGTTCTTATCAGCGCGGCCACGAGCTTTCAGACAACCGAGCACATCATTCCAGAAGAGCTGGCGTAAGACTGACCGGAGGAAATCCGCGTCTGCTGAGAGAACTTCGCCTCCCGTCCTTAAATACGGGGGTCCAAGGTGGAAACGTCCTCTCTCACTTCCGATATCGCGGGGACCTTTCAAAACTATGGAACTGCGCAGGTCTGGGAAATCACGCGCCGAACAACTGGGCGAAGCTTGCAGCTTTTCGAAGTTAGAACCGAACCTTGTCGGGCTTTGAAACCCATTTTTTTTTTTTAATCCAGCTAGGATCCGTTTACGTTTTCACTCTTCTTTAAAGCGACCGGTCCACGTATTAGTAGTCGATTCCTGTACTACACAAAACTGGGGCGGTAATGTGTTGTAACGTCGACCTTTGAGCAATGTGGATACTGCATCATATTTATTAATAAAGGAACAGCAGAGAAGTTTACTATAGAAAGAAAGAATGCTAGGGTTTTCTTCCCTGGCATCTGTGTATATACTGTCGGTTTTAGGGGCAGCATTTTCGTAAAGAGAACCAAAGGTTTCGCATTCTTAGTTTAAATGCTTCGATATTCTCAAACAAAGCCGTCCTAAGGGGGTTAAATCGGCCTCCGGGCGCAGTAACTGGAAGCTTATGGTTGAGCTACATTTATAAGGGTCAGAACTAGACATTCCTTAGAACAATCGGGCACTCGAAACTCAATGAAGACCTCCCATCTAAAACCAGTGAGCTAGACTGGAGAACTCTACCAGCCCACCACAGTTTTCTTATCCGGAGAAGGTAGACGATAGTAGTGACGTCACGATTTAGACTGACTATCCGTCTTCTGATACGAGGGATTATGGGAAGGTGTCGCTACGACAAAGTTAAAACTCGCAATGGATTTGCAGAAGATAGGTACTGGCGATGACGGCGTGTTTACACTGATGGATCTACATTGTAACAAAATCGTACAAATCTTCACTACGATGGAAGAGGGTGGAAAAACCTACTGTACACCTAAGGGAAAGGTCACCCTGATTTTACCTAAGAAGAGGAGTTGCAAAGAACAAATCGGCGGTTCACTGCTTTTTTGAAACTCGCACGCGATACTTTTTTTTTTTTTTAAAAAAACGTTTTTGCTTGTTTTTCTTTTTTACTGCGTGACTTAAAGAACTAAAAGGGGATATATCCTTTTTACGCGGAATTAGGTGTCTTTAAAATGAATGTCGTGATCACCACGCAAAATTGGTCGGTGCGTTTCTTAAAGGCCCAGCCAGTGAGGAACATATTTAGCACAGAGTCGTGGATGATTTCAGAACTTACAGGAAATTGTTAGTGAAGAAACTGCTTTACAAATAGGAAACTTCCAGTGGATTGCATTGACGAGTCCTTCTTAAGGACTGTCCCATTTCTGAAGATTTATAAACGTAATGGCAAAGAAATCGAATTATAGCATATTCGAAGACGGAATTATTTCCTTTTATTAATTTTTCTTGGTAATATTTCATTAAAGTAACCTTTAAGAAACACAAGAATCGGACAAGATTCTAGTATGCCATTAAATGCAGGTTGTTATAATTGTTTGTTTTTTTTCTGTGTTCATTAAAATTATCTAATTAAAATCCTGTAAAAAAAACTGGGTTAATAGAATTACGCAATTTAATTGTTTCGATTAGGAATTATCGAATTAGAAGCTCGGAGGGATTGAAAATAGAATTAAAAAAGAAACAAACAAAACCGCGGATCAAGGTACTTCTGGGAAAAGGCCATTTCCTGCTTGATCCACTTGGGAGTCATCCTGACTGCATTCTTTGGATTATGTCCCCTGTCTCTCAGACACGGCTCCACCCAGCTCCGCGTCAGAGCGACTGACGTGCGTGCACCTGGACTCGTGCTAACAGCCCCTGCAAACGTTCGGTGGCGATGAAAGGGAATGTTTTTTTTTTTTTTCTTTTAAGAAACGGTAAAAACTTTCCTTCCCAGATTCGTCATTGCCGCGGCATGTTCTCCATTTTCTGCCACCTCCTGCTTTTAATTTACATAAGGGAGACAACTCTTAAGAAAGCGACCCATCGCTGACCATTATCCCGGTTGCTTCATATACATGACAAAATATCAACTACGGCAGTAATGTGTATTTCTTTAAAACAGTGATGACCCCAGTTCTGTCGGTCGTGTGGCTTGACGTTGTCTTCCATAACGCAAACCCTACGGAAAAGTTCTCGATAAAAGAGCAGAAATAACGATTCTTGCCCGGACACATCTGACCGGTCGAACAACCGCCTTCTGCTGGCAGATGCATTGGTGTACAGTCGTAAAGTGCGTGTTCCGTGACTACACCTGCGGTCAAACGATGCGGTTTGAGACGTTAGAAAAGTATAAAACCAAGACTGATGGTATTACTTTCTCTGGAATGGACATTGCAATACTGATGTAGCGTGACATCTTTACACGTGTGTCCGTATTAAAACACCTAGTATGCATAAACATGTTCTTACGAGTTTATTTCTGCAAATGTATGCAAACTGAATCGTTTTTCTTTAGTCTTCATCCTAATTACTAATTAAATCCCTTTACCAGGTGTCAGTAAACATCATGTAAAAAAGCGACTTTACTGTCTCGGTAAGTTTCGGACTTTCTCCAGTGCCATACGACAAACAGGACGAAAGCGACGGATGAACAAAGGAATCTGTTTGGAAAAATTCCTCATTAAACAAAACCCTAACAACTACACGAACATTAATTTTGTTAGAAAAATTTCTTAGATATTAAAGAGATTTTTAAAATTCTAAAAACTGCTTTGTTTCAAATAAGTGCCAATAAACGTTTTGCAATTCTGTTCTATCCTGCTAAGAGATATTTAACTAAACAATATTAAAATGCAGTTTTACTGCCCTTTTCGGTTTATTAATCATCAGAATGCACGCGCGTGATGTTTATCAACCAAACAATGGTAACGTTACACAAATGACGCGGTAATCACGTGTTTGCTCTTCCTTTGATTTTGGAAAGAACAGCACTAGTATACCATTAATTTTGTAATTAGCGGATTATTTAGTACTGCTTATTTATTTGAATGGCTAAACAATAAGTGTCGTTAAGAAAGCCTTAGCAGTTTTATTCGCTTTGTCACTGATTTTAACTGAAAACAGCTTGGTACCTTGTCCAATTTTTGTTTCTTCCTTTTTTTAAAAGAAAATATTTCCAAATAAATAGTTAACCTAGGGTAAAATAGGCACTGACCAAAGATCTTGGTAACAGTGATCTCGACTTGAATTAAAAGAAAATATTTCCAAATAAATAGTTAACCGAGGGTAAAATGAGCACTGACCAAAGATCTTGGTAACAGTGATCTCGACTTGAATTAAAAGAAAATATTTCCAAATAAATAGTTAACCGAGGGTAAAATGAGCACTGACCAAAGATCTTGGTAACAGTGATCTCGACTTGAATTAAAAGAAAATATTTCCAAATAAATAGTTAACCGAGGGTAAAATGAGCACTGACCAAAGATCTTGGTAACAGTGATCTCGACTTGAATTAAAAGAAAATATTTCCAAATAAATAGTTAACCGAGGGTAAAATGAGCACTGACCAAAGATCTTGGCAACAGTGGTCTCGACTTGAAAAGGGCCCGAAAAAGTCTGATTGACTGGGATAAAATTCTGAGGTCGCTTTCACTGAGTTTTCTTTTTGTTGTTGTGCTTTCCCACTGTGGCAGTCATTTAGCAGAGATGTTACTTTAAGAGGAAATAAATTGCTTTGACATTTGGAAAATCAGTCTGACGTATATCGCACACGACCTTCATGTCGCCTTCTCCGATTGGAAGCATTCAGAAGCGCCCGGAAATTGACAGAGATCGCTATCTCGTAGCCAGACATAGTTCACTTTCACCCTCAGCTGACATTTACCTTGGGGAATTCTCTTATCCGAGTTTATACACACATATATTATATGTATGTTTCTTGATACAAGGCGGAAACGTCTGTGGCAATCAACGCAACTGTTCGACGACATTTAACGTCGTAAGCGTCACTTCCGCTTTGAGCGTTGGTTTCCGTCTGCGTTTGCGTTCATCTCGTTGACCGGTACCTTTAAAACACCAACTCTCTCATGTCCTACGAGTCCCGGCGCGCAGAATGGGTGAAGTAGCGAAGGCCGGCGCGACAACTCGCCCCAGATGCAGGAGGAAAAACGGAGTCCGGAAGAAAGCTGAGGAGGATGAAGAAAGACGAGATACGTACGACAAACCGAGTATGACCGCGAACTGGCTTTACTCACAGATATCGGTGTTTGGTTATCTCTGGTCGAGTTCTAACGCACGACCTCTGGATTAGAAGTCCAGCGCGCTATTGCCTGCGCTACAGAGGCATATTTACGCGTGCTAGCAAAATTATTAACTTATTCTGGATTCTCACAGGTTTTGTCTTCTTCTTGAATTCCTGCTAAACACACAATAAACAATTAAAAAAAAACAAGGGAACACACAATAGGGGGGATTAAATTTTATAAAGTATTAGAAGTATAGGCTATACTTTTATTAATTTTGGACAAATTTAAAATAGTATTATTTTTTCTTTTTACAAGTCTTTTGATCATTTGCTTAAGAAGGAGACTGGAATCCGTTAATAAACAGACTTAATACCAACCCCAATAGCCTGCCGATATTCCTGACATAGCTCTCGTGTTTAGAAGACCACAGAAAACCTTGTGTGCGTCATAGGTGTGCAAACTTGCGTTCCGTCTGACGTTCGAATGAATCCCGACGTTATTATTTCTATCTATCTCTTCAAGAGAGCAGAGTGGTGCTCTCCAAGCTTCATTATATCTATATTTCTTTAATTATTTCCTATTTGCTTTAAAAAGTCTTAATCTTAGCATTACAAACAATCAGAAATAGTAATGGTATCGCTTCAGTCCACATGGCCCTTTATCCTTCTTTAAACTGTGATGATCTTCAATTGGCTATAAATGTTGGTTAGGTTGTATTTTATATAGTTTTTAATTGCTTATATTTTTTCCATAACTCTCTATGCTACCCTGGGAGATCATTAACGAACTAATATTAAGAAAGGTGGATGGAACAGCATATCCCCGAACAAGGCAAACAGATCATATGAGACCTATTTTACAGATGCGTAATTTCGCCATATTTTGATAAATATAGATTTCAAATGTTTGAGGTTTTTGGAAGTTTCTAAACTGCTGTAAGTTAGTACATTCTTGTCACGAGTATAATGTAACAGATAACGGCGTAAATGAATCACATATTATCCTGAATTGTTTAGACAGAAGAAACAGAAAGTCTTTTTAAAACTATCGTGTAAGGGAATGAAATATCGAAGTTGCACTTTTATCAACAGTTATGTACCCTGATTTGCATTACATGTATAATCTCACTTTGTTCTTCTTGTCGAACCCTCGTCCTGATTTGCGAGATCTAAGGACATCTCACAGCAGTGAGCTAAAGGGGGGAAAATGTGAGTATTAGCTTTGGTGACCAAGCAGGTTATTTAGATATGGGGGGGGAATTCTTGAATTATTGTCAAGGCGTCTAGTAGTCAAGAGTTACCTACGGAACCTCCAACATATTGTACTAGAAAACCCTACTTTTTCTCTTAGTTTTTAGATTGGAAAAACCACTGTGGGCGGCTTGGGAAGAAGAGTGAGAAAAGAAATGTGATGGCGAAAACCGTAGATTAAACTATGAATGGATTAGCAAGCACTTATCAGCTCAGAAGATGCTAGACTGATTTATTTTCATCGATGAGCGTGTGCAACTCTGGTGCAATCTCGTATTCAGCAAGAGAAAGATGAAGCAGACTCTTTACCTGGGTTCTGGATACTAGCAAAGTCAAGGAAGCCATTCATAGACTCTGAGACTATTGAAGAATGAATGCTGACAGTCCTGGACAAAGTAAACAATGATGAAAAAATAAAATCAATTGTAGCGTAGTTCGATCAGTTCAAAAAATTCCATTCTCAGATACTTCTGCTGGAAAGTTTCACCGGCGGCGAAGTTATTTCAAGACTGACTGTCTTCTGGTTACAGATGGCGCTTCTTCCTTGGTAGGAAAGATAAACGGTCTAATAGCGAGGCTGTCTGACAGATGCGGTCTCTGTGTAGCATTATCCAGCAATGGTGTTTTTTGGTGGAAAACTTCGTGATGAGCTGGAAGATGTCATGAGCTCAGTGACAGCCATCATAGACTTCACCCGATATGCATTAAGGCACCAACCCTGGCTCTGCTGGCTGACGTATCCGTGCCCTGTCGCGCTCTGCTTGTGCACAACAACGTTCGTTGGCTTAATAACGCTCAGGCCATTCATTCGCTTCTGTCATCTAAAGGATGATATCATTGTATTCGATAAGTTTATGGCAGAAGTGTTTTAGGCTGATATATTTGGATGTCTAAACACAAACACTCAATTCGGAACTAAAGGGGAAGGGATAAGACCATAATATGTCTTGCAGAGAAACTGAATTCCCTTCAAAACAAGTCTCTCTCTCTCTCTCTCTCTCTCTCTCTCTCTCTCTCTCTCTCTCTCTCTCTCCTCTCTCTCTCGCTCGCTCATCTGATCTAAATTTGCAAAAACGTTTCCCCATCCAAAAGCCGCGTGATTCAAACTCTTCATCATCAGCCACAGACAGATATCTTGACCAAGCCGAAAAATAACTTTCCCGAAAGACTTCAAGATTTCAGTGCGCCTTAAAAAAAAAGAAATTCACAAAGTCTGTTCATAGTCCATTCAGCATTTTACCAGAAAATAATTTTGCATAAAGCGCGAAGCAGTTGGTGTGTCCAGTCGAAGGAAGACTGCTGCAGTCGGAAGTTGTGGACATCGATTCTTTGTCTTCACCAAGGTTTAGACTGAACACGCCCAGCAGGACAAGTTTCCAAACGCTAGGAACCTAACTAACTGTATTTTCTGCCCACTACGTTTGGTTTTACTTACAACCCAGCTTTTCTCACACGAATGTGATAAAGATCAATACTCGCAGGTCGCTGAGCGAGCACTGCCTCAGAATCTTTCTGACATTATGAGCCTAACTTCATTGATGCGGCTCAAGGAAAGAAATGCAATTTTCTTATTAAACTCACTATTAACCAGTATAACTATAGCACTAGCAAAGAAACTGCTGCTGGGGTGAATCTCAGATCAAAAAGACAGTCAAGCAGTGAGTATATGGAGAATAAAAACCTTGTCTTTTATCTTTATGCATTAGCGTACTTTCATTTATTGTCCTGAGGTATAAAAGATTCATTTACGTATTGTATACTCACACTGGTATCAGACATTTAATTTTCAGTTTTAATTTATCGATAAGAGAAAGTTTATTTTTCATTATTATATTAATTTTAAAATACTAACTAGAAAATATCTGTGTGGTCAGGTATCCCACCGCTGGAACATCAGCCATCTTCGTATTTTAATTAAAGTTTACGTATTCATTATTTCATCGTAATAATATAACTATTATTAAAACACGAAGCTAAATGCATATTAATGGGACTGAGGACCTTTATTTACTAAGATATTAGAGCTGCTGGCGGGATAGAGACCGGACGGTCACAGGGAAAAAAGGCACCAGTCCCAACCACTGCCGCGAACAGTTTGCTTAAGCACCACGTGACCGGAGCCCCTTTGATGAAGAGTTGAGCGTAACTCCCGGCGCATATCACGTGGTGGGAGCGTGGAGCGCCACCTCCAGCGGAGACGTGGCGGACTGGGCTGGAACTTCATGTGGGTCTGGCAGGTGCCCGCCCTGACTACGATGAAGTATAGAGAGGAGATTCTGCATCCATAGGTCAGACCACGCGCAGATGCAACTGCATATAATTTTACTTTAATGGGCGATAGCGCTCTTTCACGCGCACGACACGTGTAATCGATCAGTATCCTCAAGGCCAACGTTGTAGAGTCAGCGTGTTCTGCTCAACTCCATCTTATCGAGAATGTTTGCCGTGCCCTTGGGGAACCGTAATGTCTGTCTCCAACCCGCTCCGAAACCACTGCCAACTCCGCTAATTAAACAACAATAGGCTTTGCTGCTCACTGCTCTTGTGGACAGGATCATAGGCGGAAAGCCACCGTGTGGCCGGCTTCTCCGAAGGAACTCCGTCGCCTATCGACTACTTCTGGTTCATCTCTGTTTGCGTTCCTGATATCTGGATTTCCCGATTCCGGATTCAGTCTCGCTCGTCTACCTTTATGCTCATGGAAACTATTTGTAATCTAAATATTTAACTGATGAAAGAATTGTGTTACGAGAAGAGGAATTTGAAGTAATCTTTTGGTAAATAAGATTTAAACCTTTCCGAAAATATTTTGTGTCGCTTAACCTTACGGCGCCGGGGTTTAACGAGATGACCAGCTGAAAATACGATAGAAAATCGTGAGTGAAACGCATCGCCATCTTGAGCTGAAGTTTGTAATTTAATAAATATATTAAGATGTATGGCTAAATAAAAAATGCAGCAAGTGAGTATTGGTTTTATCGATTAGATGTATTCGATTTAATTATTTCGGGTATTATTAGACTTTTATAGATGACCTGGTATAGATTACCAATAATTATGGCTAACTACCTGTAAAAATAATAGGGGATTTATTATCTATAATTTTGTTAAAGTATCAGCAAAAATAGATACAGGAAAAGAACATTAGCAATAGGACTTTTAAATAATTATTAGTTAATAAAGTAATCTAAACTCCTATATTAATAACAATCATCAAAGGGAAACAATTCTGTCAAAATTTTTAAAAAATATACCGTGAAGCCATTTATTCTCTTTGTCTACCGAATCGAGTTTAGATATTTTTTTTTATGATTTAAATGTGTGTTTGTCTTAGAAAGTAAACAAAATAATAATAATTACAAGAACTATTTGTATTTCCCTCCTCAACGATAATCCTTGTCTGATTTATTTAACTTTATTAATTGCCTTTATTTTAGTAATTTTAAATATAACAACGAAAGTAATATTTTAAAATTAAGTCAGGGAGGTAAATGCCCAAGTTAAACATATCATTTATCTCCCTTGCTACTGTATCAGAAAATTCCATACTTACTAGGGGCAGTGAGAAGTAACTTTAAGTTTGGTTTCAAAACAAAATACTTTTAACATGAGACTGATTCTTGATGGTGGTCGCTAATAAATCTACTTTTAGGTAAATTACACAGTTGCCACATTTTAAAATAAAATGTTTATTAATGCAAAGAAAAGGTACTTGTTATATTTATTTAGAGATGGCGCCATACAAAAACATTTTCCTTAGCATGAAATATTTGTCTAAAATAGTTTGGGAACTGATCTATTTATTGCAGAAAAACAAAGCAGACATAATGTACCCAAAACAAAGCACAGACAGGTAGATGCAAAAATATGCGATAGAGCAAGAAAACGGGTTAATTATTCTGCTGTAAAACAACAACATTTCTTTGCCCATTACGTGGGAGATAACTCATACCGTCTAACGATACAAGCCAATTTTCCTTTTTTTTCTAATGTAAATAATTGTTAGACTTTACTGGCATTCTGTTCTCAGGAATATTTTGAAACAATAAACAATAGAGTGAGGAGCTACTTTTAAATATATCCGGCTTTTCTTTCAACCAAACAATATATTTATCAAGGTTAAAGAGAAAACTTCCCGTGCAGGTGTCAGAAGCTGAGGAACTCCGCGAGAACAGCTACTGACCGAGCGGACGGATTTCACCTCGGAGAAAGGAAACTGATTAGCGAGCTGATCGAATCAGTTCGCCCGAAAAGTAGTCACGCAACTAAGAAAGTCAATAAACTATCGCCTTTTTGATGTGCAGGTGGCTTGTCGGAGAAGACATAGGCTTTTGGTGAAACTGGCGGTTATCTCGCGGGCGAAGACGGACAAGGCGGATAATAGGTTTTCCATGGGCGGCTTGTCATCAGAAATTAGTTCTGTCACGTCGTTGTGCTCCGGTCTGGCGGCCAGACCGGCTGTGATTAAAAGCCAGAGAGGTTTTTCACGGTAGGGGGCGGTAAGATGTCACGGGAACAATCGAGAGAGCCAGCGTAATGCATACTGAGAAACAGTTTTTCTGTGCGAGTATCTCCTAAGACTAAAGTTGCTATGGAATAAAAACTTGATCAGTGGTGGTGTGATGACCGCATATCTAGGAGATAAACTGTTTAAAAAAAAGTTCCCTACTTGAAAAACAAGGGAAATTACTCTGTCTGTCTGTCTGTCTCTCTTTCTCTCCATCTCTCTCTCTCGCTCCATCTCTCTCCTTATTAGAAATATGGAAACACACACAGGGTATGCACAATTAATGATCAGTTAACTAATACGTATATAATACACATACAATGCATTATTACAGAAAATACATGAATACAATACGAATACGCTATACAGTGCATTAATACTTGATATGTGAGCCCTTTGCGTTATATAGACCATGACACCTTGTTTTCATGCTCCAATTCAGGTTATAAGTGTATGACTGGAATGTTGTTCTAAATATCCTATAGCATTTTCCACAACTCATTCAAGGAGTGTCTGCTTGCCGTTTGCCTTTTTCTGTAGCTATGTAACCCTTATGGCGTCGATGACGATCACATCAGAAATGTGTGCAGTCGAAGGCCTCTCTGGGAGAGTTCCATCAGTCTTTATAGCTTTACACCACATTGGCTATAAGCTCTGGATCACTGTCACGTTAGAAGATAAATCCACGCTCAATTAGATGAGTTTCTGAGGAAAAGGCAGGATGGATAGAAGCCTGCCTGTATCTGTTGACAGTCGGTATACCTTCAGTTTTATGCAAATCTCCGACACCCTCGGCTGATATGCAGCCAGCCCCGCATCGATCCATGTCCCTGCTCCACTGTAGCTATTTTATACCGTATTTCCGGTCTGTTTTTTTTAACAAACTTCTGTTGTTGATTTTCGCCAAACAGTTCAAACTTGAAGTCGTCAGTAAATAGCTTCTTCCAAGTCTGGTCATCCGCGAGATCTGTACCGGCTCGTCGCTTGTCACGTAGAGATCACACCCTGGGGTACTTAACATCACCTTCGGAGAATTTGGACTTTCGTACTTGACTGCATCTACTGTGAACAGCACCAGTTTCATATATCTTCCTCAAAGTCTCGCATACAGCTCCTAAAACCGAAGTCGGACAACAATCTGCTGCCCTTAGTACCTGTCGCTAGCTAAGACTTTGATTTCTATATGCTGGTTATCGCGATATTTACTTCCCGGAAGCTCTAGCATTTGCCACACATTCACCACACTACGACGTTATCACTACCTCTTCATTATAGTCCTTCTGCAGGTGCGACGCTATCTAATTATTGGTATGATAACCAGTCACAGTCTACTATGAGATGCGATTCTATTACCTGTTATTTGGATTTAATATTCAGTTTTTTTCTGTTTTCACAATTACTTCCGATACTACATATTTATATGTTGGGCAGATGTATGCAGTTAATTATCATCACTAACCTTTATTTTCAAGCGCACAACTTGTGGGGTCGGTGTTGCCATCATAACATGGAACTGAACGAGAGGCAGACCGAGGATGTGAACGGTCCGTGCGAGCCCTTGAGGTCTGTGTTCAGGTGATCAGCATATTACTCATCTAGGTAGCGGGGGTGGTGCAATAATCTTTCAAACCAACTGTTGAATGTAGAGGAAAGTCTCAAGACCTATAATGTACAGGGTGCTTCAAAAGTAGCAGTGCAATGAAAGAAATACTTGTATTTCACGCGTTTGTGATCTGTAAATTCGAATTCCTGTTGTGTCCAGAATGCCATCGCCTCCTCGAAGGTCAGAACCGAGAGCGAGGCTGACCCAAATTGTCGTCCGCTACAGCTAACCCATAAAGGATGGTCCATACGCTGGAAGAAAGAGTGCTTTTGGTGCCGCGGGATTTGTTTCGGGAGAGATTTGGGGGGGAAGACGGCTGCCGCATCGTCGAAATTGTGCAAAAGTGTCAATTGAAAAGTTTCGGGAAATTGGCGGCGCTTCGAACGAGCCTCGAAGTGGTCGGCCGGAAGTCGTGACTGACGATGTATTGCAGGGTGTTGGTAATCGAACGAGCCTCGAAGTGGTCGGCCGGAAGTCGTGACTGACGATGTATTGCAGAGTGTTGGTAACCGTTTCCATGCAAAGAAGCCAGAGAAAATCGCTTAGATGCTAGTCGACGTAGACCGGTGTCTCACTAACCTCTTCCCTATAAATTGCATGCTGTTTATGAACTTGCGTCCCGAGGTTTAGAAAAGCGACTGAACTTCTGCCAATGGTTCGAAAATTATACAGAAAAGGGGCAGCAAGTTTTAGACGCCACGGGACCAATATTTTTGGAAAATACCGTAAATTCCGAGCAGTACATTAATCATATATTCTCCATCACTTTTTTAACAAAATGAAAAGGAGAAGCGAGATGGATGATTCCAGCTGGACGGAGCAGCCGCGAGCGCACGGAACATACAAGCAGGCGTCTAATCGATACTGTCTTTGGAGATCACATCATTTATCGTGGTATATGGCCACCTTGTTCTCCCAATCTAACCAGTCCAGACTTCTATCAGTGGGGGGGGATTAAAAACACGGTCTATGCAAATGATCCCCATGTAATGGGAGAACTGAAGGATACCATTTCAAGGGCCATTCATGGCGTCTGCAGCGAGAGTTTCAAAACACGTATAGAGGTGTCCAACTTTACCTACAAACGGAAGGGGACTGTGCAAAGGTTCACAAATTTACACAATTAAAATCAAATCTGTTACCTCTGATGCGTTCTTTTAAATAATAAATACTTTTCTCCGAAAGACTGAAAAGACACATATTTTTGATTAACATCTTTGCTTTACTCTACTGTTACTTCTGAAGCACCCTGTAGACTATGTAACGACTTCAGTCAGGAGCGTTTCTTGAAATTATTACTCCACCAATTTAAAAGAAATACTTAAGGAAATATAATATATATATATATGCTTGCTGTCGTTTTATAAATGTTTGTAACTGCGTTTATCCACTTGTTTTTTAACAGCGTGAAGAGAGAGAGAGAGAGAGAGAGAGAGAGAGAGAGAGAGAGAGAGAGAGAGAGAGAGAGAGAGAGAGAGAGAGAGAGAGAGATGAACTTATTTGGAACTGCAGGTGTCTGGTAGATGTCCACGCAGTCTGCGATACGCCAGAGAAGGAAGGACGCTTCACTTTCGCCGTGCGTATCTACATACGCTTCTGGAAACGGGTCTTTAGGCAGTCTCCAAACTGTAGCAATTTCAACAGGGAATTGGCACTGCATCCTCTAAATGTGTTCTAACTAGAACTTCAAATAAAGGAGAGAACGAGAGAGCGCCTCACGGCGAAACCAAGCTTGGATTTCTTCAGCAGCCGGTCGGTCAGTGATAGACGACATGTGACATCCACATCTTTCAAGGAAGATGGATGGGACCGCCGAAAGTGAGCCACTCATGCGTCGGCCCATTGTTACCACGCCTGGGCGTCTTGCATCTACGAAATCGCTCTCGACCGGCACCGATTGCTGCTGGATCGCTGCCAGATCATCGGCATCAGTGATGTAGACGTCGCCGTGCCGATGGAAGACGTTCGTGAAAGCCTCTCCATTACGAAATCGACACCAGACATAGACCCGCGCGAGTGGGTGTTATTCGATAAATACAGATTTTCGCTGTAACGACAGGATGCCCTGGGAAAAGGTTGAGTTATACATGGACGGTAACAACAAGTGCATCCAGGAGCTCCTTGTGTTCGGAGCGGGAAACGTTGCGATTTGGATTAGCGTCAGCGAGAACGCTATGAAGTAAGTAAGCCGACGAAAGAGCCAGACAAGTATCACAGACGTTTCCTAAGAACCAGTTTAAGGGTCAGATGGCATGACGAGTCTCCCAAGCACGGAAGTGCCAGGAAAAGTCAACACGAATGATATCGAAGTAGTGCCTATCAAAGCTCATTTGAGATTGACGGGTCACGTTGTTAGAACGCCACTGAGCGGATTACCTAACCAAATCTCTCATTTCCTTCCGAGGCCATGAAACCAACATATCTTTAATACGGTCATAAATAATTAAAAGAGTTTGTCATTTATTGTTTGCTGGCGAGCGAGCCCCCCCAACACACTCAACTAAGTTCTTATGTTGTTCTCCGATCAAACTTATCAAATAGTACTTTAACCGCTACGTTAACTGTGCTAACTCGCCTAAGTTAAGCTAACGTATTAGAGAGCGAAACGTTGCCTGATGGTTATAAACGAGCAAGCAATGGCTACAGAACATTAACAACACACTCGCCTAAGCCTTTATTTTCATGTTCCAACTATGTATGTACTGCCCACAAACCTGTTTGTTTTGTGTTTTTTTTATAATAATAAAAATAAGATAATTAAAAGATAATTTAAAGATAAAATTGCTGCTTGTTTCTCTCTAACCGTCCATGCCTGGTTGTGACGTCATCCCTATTCATGCACCCCGAGTCTGGTTCATGCGCTTTTTGAATTCTACCTCGGCGTAAAACCTTTCGAAGAATTTCTTAATAAGCAATCACTGACATCATCGATGCCGAGTATTTTTTTGTAGAATGTTTGTTTATCGATTTATTGATATGGATATTAAATATAAACGACAGATAGACTGGGTACAGTCTGCGTAGCAAGAACGGAGCAAAGGATCTCGGTCTGCGGTCGTAGTGAAGCCATCGTCCCTTTCGTTGTGCGAGAGGCTCCGTCTTCCATTAGAATGAAAGCATTTGCGCAAGGTGCGCCAACATCATCGCGAATTTTCAAAGTTTTGAAAAGCTTCTGACTAATACAATATACTGCTGAAACTTCCACTAATAAAGGGTAGACCAGCGCGTAAAAATCCAATTTCAGGCCATCGGCGCACAAACTCGTGGCTTCGTAATAAAATAAAACCGTTTATTATGTGCCAAATTTGTATAAATCAATCTCATTGGCCGAGGATAATTGGCTCGAGAGCCGTGTC
The DNA here is from genome assembly GCA_018389105.1 of Nautilus pompilius. Classification (NCBI taxonomy): domain Eukaryota; kingdom Metazoa; phylum Mollusca; class Cephalopoda; order Nautilida; family Nautilidae; genus Nautilus; species Nautilus pompilius. Next base: position 158,591 of record JACATO010001741.1, on the reverse strand, counting down.
GCAGCGCGGACTGGTATTATCTGCTTCCGCAATAAATATTCCGCTCGGCTGGTCGGATGGAGAGAAGGGAGACAGGTTTGACCCCCCCCCCAGCCTCCAGACCCGAAGCTTTCTGACTGATCGTTTGTCCTGACGCTCGCACCATAAACGATCTCCAAACACAAGAGAGCTACACTTTAAGTTAAAATGATGATCTGAGTTAGAATAATTGCAGGGACGCGAAGAAGAAGTGAACGCTCTATGTATCATAAATAAAACATGAGAAGAAACTTTGAAAAAAAGGGAAAAAAAATATACCTCTTATGCCGCCGTAACTAAATCTGGGTAAACAGACAAAATAATGAAACTATAGAAAAAAGAAAGTTAGAGAGAGAGAGAGAGAGAGAGAGAGAGAGAGAGACAGAGAGAGAGAGAGAGAGAGAGATGAGAGATGACGTCAGGATAGATATGACATCAGTACAGAGAGAGAGATGACGTCAGGATAGATATGACATCAGTACAGAGAGAGAGAGATGATGTCAGGAGAGATATGACGTCAGTACAGAGAGAGAGATGACGTCAGGATAGATATGACATCAGTACAGAGAGAGAGATGACGTCAGGATAGATATGACATCAGTACAGAGAGAGAGAGAGAAGAGAGAGATGATGTCAGGAGAGATATGACGTCAGTACAGAGAGAAAGGAGAGATGGAGAGAGATGACATCAGGAGAGATATGACGTCAGTACAGAGAGAGATATGACGTCAGTACAGAGAGAAAGGAGAGATGGAGAGAGATGACGTCAGGAGAGATATTACGTCAGTACAGAGAGATGAAGTCAGTACAGAGAGAGATATGACATCAGTACAGAGAGGAGAGAGAGAGAGAGAGAGAGAGAGAGAGAGAGAGACGCGGATAGGAAAGCGGACTGATTGAAATTACATCCTTAAATTATTCAGTCTTTAGCCGCCAAAACATTTATCGTATAACGTCGCGCGAGAGGCAAAAATGGCGGAATCACAATATCTCGCATATTTTGAAACATAATACACTGAAGCAAAATTTGTTTTTATTGCAAATTTCGGTAAAACAATAGTCGTTAAATGTGGAATAGATTTTCAAACAACCCAAGATGCCAGAGAAAAAAGGTGTCTTTTAGTTTCTAAGCTAATAATTTCCTTTTTATCTGTTCTTACTGATTGACAGAAAAAAAATCTCATTTTATTATTTCGAATTATGCGAACACCTTTTAAAGTATAGCACGTGGGCTCATTATCTCGCTCAGACAACAGGTAAAACAGCGCAGGTGTTATTTTGTTATATTTCGGGAATTTAAGGAGAGACATTCGCGAGTTCTTCGCATCTGCGTCGACATTTGATGGGTAACACAATCTGGCCAAAATATCGTAAGCGAAGAAGTCAACATTATCAGCATCCGACCGGGCCAAACGCCCTACAGACAGATTATCAAATGCATAAGGAACAATCAGTCTCAGGTCGCTACTCGGGCGATTGACGTCTTGTGTTTCTCAGAACCTTTTAAGCGCGAGCGGGGTGGGAAGGGCAGAAGAATTGGCTTCAGAATTAACGCGGTGCCAGGCACTAACCCTAACCGCTCATTGCCGGCATAAACGGGACTAACTCATTGCAGGCCGACTGTGAACCGGTTATAACTGACTTTACAACTATTTTAACCACGACGCTAAACAGATTTTTCAGTAAACTGCAGCGGACAGGTTTTAGACTGATGCTGCACTGGATAACAAGCGCCGATTACAAATTTGAACTATAGAGAAGGGGGTGGCGGTAAAGCACTTTCCGTTCCACCTTCTCGGGGTATCAGTCGTCATGTCGCCATTGAGAGGGCGTGCGCTACAGTACAACCACGTGACTCAACACTCGGCCGCCGTTGTGTACTGCCAGCCCGGCGTTATTCCGTAACAGATCGCCACTGATGTCGATCCGCGTATTAATAGTTTTACGACTGGCTCGAAAACAATACATTATTTACAGTCTAGATAGACATCGTCCCAGAACCCCTGTCATCATGATTTTCCCGACAGTCTGGAGTTTTATCGGCGGTAGAGATCCATAATGTCACCATATTGCATGCTTTTCTGCTTAGAATCTGGGGGGCGAAACCATGGATCCATGGATCCATCTGGTCAAGCAAAGAGTTTTTCTGAAACCCGCCTGACAGTTACCTCATTGGATTTTAAGTGTGAATGAATTATGTTTTCCACATTTCCAAACGCCGATGCCGCGATTGTGTAGACTCAGCCATTCATTTGCGGAAGCCTCAACCCTGGGCTGCTCGCCAGCCTGTTCATCATCCCCACGAACGACCCGCATTCATTTTATTTGTACTTTAAAAACATCTGTATGATACACATATATCATCAGGGGGCTGTGCAGCTAACCTTCTGTAAATTTCAATTGGTCTGGCATTTTTCCATAAGAAGAAACTTTATCGAACAATGCTGTTCCACAGCACAACACGCTGTTTTCCGGCATCTTGTAAATACCCAGATTGCTATGCGCATCCGTGACGTCACTTCCCACAGACGGTGCCACTACCAACCGCCCCAGTAACTGTATGTATAGCTGAGACCAAACAAAAGAGAAAGATTGAAAGATATTTTTTACATATATCTAGTATATTGTTGGCACTAGTTGACTGCAAGCAAAGGATTCTTTAATATAACACAGAGTTTAGAGCGTCGATAAGTTAAGATATAAAACATTTATGCTCCATATTCGTGGCTTTATTTGAAAGTAGCTGAATATTCGCTTAGGGGGACCCCCTTCTCAAGTCTGGTTCATCCAACCGAGCTGCTTTTGTACTCACGCCGTCCGCATCACTATTTTGAGTTAACCCCACTGTCCCTTGCCTTTTAGTATTTTATCGCCAATTATTTTTTAAATAAATAAATTTTAAAATGGCGTGGTTTTATTGAGAGAGAGAGAGATGATGATGATGATGATGAGAGAGAGAGAGAGAGAGAGAGAGAGAGAGAGAGAGATAGAGATCCAAAAGTAAAATTCCTCTGTACTCCAGTTTCATTCCCTGCATTAAAGGCTCTGTTTTCCTTTTTTCTCAGTTCTATCTAAAGAATCTTTAATTTCTATAGAAAACACAAAAAACAAAACAAGAGACTACAATTATTTGGGTTGAAGCAAAAAATTTAATTAAGAGACGTGGATGCAGAAGAAAGTCCTCAGTTTAATTTGGAAAACAACAACAGCCACACATTTATGTGAACCCGAATAATAATTAGTAAGAGAACAAACCGTATTCTTACTAAATTTCTCAGGCAGCGTCAATCAAGCGACCAACTCGTTATCCTTTTATGTTTTCTCTTCTCGTTCTCTAGCAGGTTTTGTAGTAAATTCCTGGTTCTATTATGTTATAATCCCCGACAGAAACTTAGTTCTTGCAGCAGTGGTGGAAAAAATGGTCATTAAGTATACATATATAATATATATATATTTTAATGCTGTATACTTTCATTATCATCAACCATCGCTTTTTAATGGATGCAATAACTTCGCAATGTTGATTCCAAAAACAAAGGCCCGATGTCTTCTAACCGAGCTGAGGGCGGGGCCGGTTCGCGGTTATCGCCCCTAACGGCTGACGTTCTGCGATTCTCTCTCTCTGGAACCCCTTAATTATTTTTAAAATCTCTCAGATCTTCCGTAAGCCACCACAAAAGAAAGAAATCTACTATTTTCAATGTTTCCGCACAATCTGAACGTCAGAAGCATTCTAGAGAATCTACGCTCAGCGGCTGTGGATATTACTGGAATTTTTTATTTCTGATGTAGACTCCACATATAAGCGCATTTGTCAGCGTGCTACGAAAACGATTGGAACACCGGCGCGCGCGTCTTCTCAGATTACTGCCTAATCGCTGCTGGCAGATGAAAACCATGCACCGATAGCGTCGCGGTTAATTCCCAATGTGTGACCCAGATATCGAAAATTACTATCATCATCTACTTTGCTTTGTACTGAACATTGTCCGTCAGCGCTGCCTCAGTCGACTTAGCGTAATCGGTTAACGACCTGGGTGGGTAGCGAGCCAGGGAGAACCAAGATTTCGGAATTCCGATGTTTCTATCACCCCTCCACTCCCTCAGCGCGAGGGCTCGGTTAGCGCAGATGGCTTGACGTGGGAGCACTACCGCTAGAGGGAGTACCTCTTCAATGGGATATAAGATCACGTGAAGCCATGTTCATCAATAAAGCAAAAGTAAATTTTAGGAGTGGAAATAATTACCGCTACCGAGTCAGTAGACATGAGATTTTATTCTGTTTACCATTTGTTGCAAAAGAAAATTCATGATTCTGCCGCAGTTCAAATATATATATATATATATATTGGTCAGACCGAGAAGTGAACTTAACTCTCTGGATACCGACTGCTCTAGTGGATTTCTCTCATCCTTTCTGTGAATTCTTCTATATTTGTTCTTTGACTTTAAAATGAGATGCAGCGTCAGAATCGAAACATTCTAAATTTTACGTAAGCGAACCTGCTCCTTCTCGTTTTTACGTGTTTATTTAAAGGGACAAAAAGATCAACTCAGGTCTCACGTGAAACATTGACCAAAAGAAGTAATAAAGGCGGAATGTAATCAAGAATCTGGATGTGATCTCTTTTTTTCATTTTAATTGCAAAAAGTAATAAAAAATTCAACATCTTTTTAAATGACAACCAATTTCATTTTCGATTTAAAGATACTAAAATTATTACCGCTGTCGCTGATGGAATCGATCACGCTCTTCTACTAGACACTGGACCGAAGCCCAACGAAGGACAGCGCACAGGTGGAAGCACCTTGAGTGTATTTAAAGTAAAAGTTAAAGATCGACTCGAAAACATGACGGTTCAGTTTTAATGAGACAACAATGGACAACTAAACTAAAAATGTGTCAAAAAGTTTATTAACAGCCAGTATGATACAGTGGTAAGCACTGCTCGTTCTGAGATCATGTTTTAAAAATAGTACGGTATTATTATTATTATTAATACTAATATTAATAATGATAATAATAATAATAATCATAATAAATAAGAATAATTCGTTGCTAGGTGTTTCGTTTGAGACTTTGTTATGAGCAGTGAAGAGAAAGCGTAGAGTCCGAAGCTCGTTTTTCGTACAGCGGAGGCCGAGTTTGGGCTCCTGGTGGGTCCTGTCAGGTGCGCTGTGGTGCCACTCGGAGAACCTACAGGGCCGCGCTGAGTGGTTCGTCCCGAGCCCCTCCAGCTGGTCAGCGGGGATATAGACGTGCGCTTTCCTTTCAAGCCGTACCTGTGCGTGGCCAGACCCCTGGTGGTTGGCTTAAGCAGAATAAAGGTATCTCTTTCCGTCACGTAGAGCAGCCGTTCCACGACGTGAATGATGCCGTTTGATGCTGGAATATTTGGTCTATTTATTTTTGCTCGGATGCCGCTCCACTTCAGGTAGGTGTCTGGAAAACATCGAAAAATCAGTGAGAGAAATCGACCGGGGCAGGGGTGGCGGGTGGTGGGATCGAGACTGGGGCAGGGTGGCGGGTGGTGGGATCGAGACTGGGGCAGGGCTGGCGGTGGTGGGGATCGAGACTGAGGCAGGGGTGGCGGGTGGTGGGATCGAGACTGGGGCAGGGGTGGCGGGTGGTGGGATCGAGACTGGGGCAGGGGTGGCGGGTGGGGGATCGAGACTGGGGCAGGGGTGGCGGGTAGTGGGATCGAGACTGGGGCAGGGGTGGCGGGTGGTGGGATCGAGACTGGGGCAGGGGTGGCGGGTATGGGATCAAGACTGGGGCAGGGCTGGCGGGTGGTGGGATCGAGACTGGGGCAGGAAGGGCTTTCGGCTGAAACGCACGGTTTCAGGGTTGTGCGTGCATTGAATTAGTTGAGAATGTGAACTCGGGACCAACACGAGTAGACAGCTGAACACTAATTTAAATTAATTTGAAAGTCTTTAAATCTGCAAAAGCACACACACACACTCGCACACACACGCACACGCACACACACACAACACGCACGCACACACACACACGCACCGCACGCACGCACACACACGCGCACGTCCGGTTAGATCCCCGACCCGCCCTAATGTGGAATTTGTGTATTTATTTCTGATTTTACATGCGATTCTATTGGTTTGCATGACTTTCACCAAGACATCTGGGAATTCTGTCTCTCGGCCAGACGAACAACAGCCGATATTTGGACCCGCAGCGCTGCTCTCACGTGGTTCCCGGAGTCCGCCGAGAGGGTAGGGGAGACCACTCGCTTCAAAGTGCAGGAAATCTATTTCCGAGAATCAAAAATCGATTTATTAGCATTATCTCCTCTCTGGGGTTGTTTTTTTTTTTTTATTTTTTAACCCTTTATTTTGTTTTTAGGAAAACTCGATGTTCATGGGTAAAATCGAAAAGAATGTTGCATGAGTAATGGAAAATTCACTCGATGATATCAGTGAGATATGGCCTCTGCTAGAGCCCCGCCTTCTTGACTTCCTCATATGGCTGCGAAGACTGCGTTACTTTACACTTCGCTCCAGGGACCACAACTCTAATCGAACTCGCGCGCGTTTAGCCTCCGTCTCCGCCGCCACGTTCTCGCCGGGCGCTGGCGTCAGTTAGCCTTTCGGATTGGTAGGTTTGCGTGTGGGAGAGACAGAGAAGAGCAGAAAGGATCCGGTAATTATTTTACCTAGAGGACAAATTCAGAACTAGCGAAATGTCGATGAATGGATTCTGGAATTGACATGGGTGAACAGTAATCAAGAAAAGCATCCGGAGGGAAAATTTTACTCCGGGCGACTTCTATAGACATTTCTAGAATATCTTGTTTTATTACGGCGAAGATGATGGCGAGAACAGCCCAGAGCGTCTTTCCTCTTTCGAGCGCAGAAAGCACCGTGTACAGTCTTTTACTTTCCTATCTCGGACTTTTTACGGCCACTTGATGTTCCATGACCAAGACATTAACAGTAAAAAAGAGATGGAATAAATAAAAGATTAATTTGGTGGGAGGGGGGGCTTTCTTTCTAGTTAGTGAGTGAAGCAAGCGACGTCTATGTATGGAACGAATCTTCATTGGATGCTGACTGCTGGCCGTTTGATACAAAGGCTCGGATGTTCGTTCTCTCAGCTGCATCTGAATTTATCGCACGGAACTATGAGAAATGTAAAATGTTTCGAGAGCTGATAATAACTCATTTCGATGCTAGAATTTGCAATGGCGACTCGAAATTTCCCCACTTCAGTGCAACGTTATCATCAGATCTTCCAAAATTCGGATATCTATCATATTAAAAGAACAAAAAGGAAAGCAGGGATAGGGGGCGAAAAGCTATCTCCATTTCAACACTAAGGAACCAAAACGCTCTTCCCGTGTAACTCATTCGATGTCAAGACAGAGTAGACGACGTCCAGTCTTTTCCGCGCTGCTTGTCCGTCATTAGACATGAGGCTGACATTAAAACTATATTCTAAGCGTTTCTTCTGAAATCAGTTCGGCTTTCGGTATCGACGACGAATCTAAGGCAAGACAGGGTCGTCAACAACCGCTAGACAACGCTCCGTACATTTTCATCATTTTCCGCATGTGAAAACGTTGTTAGTAAACATACTTATCAAATTATCTATTGTACTTCTCCTTTTGTTAGCCTGGACTTATTATGCATGATTCTCGGTTTAAATGCTGTTATGGACACGTGTAGAGATGTTCACCTTTGCCATCTCTGTCTACGGTGACTCCTTGCTTCAGCATCTCCAGGCCAAGCTTCCTCGTTTCCAAGTCTTGGTAAGCTAAGGCGCTTCCATTGATGACGTGTCGGTGATAAAGCTAAAAAGACAAGAACGAAAAATATATATATCACATTATCTAATTTACTGCCACCAAAAGTTGGTTCGAGAGTCTCGCGGGAGGTGAGAGAGGAGTGACTGAAGCTCTGCAAAAGGACTCGCTTTATTTAAAATATAAAAACACAAAAAGAAATGATAAATTAAAGGGGAAAACAACGAATATTTAAAAAGGTTTTCGGTTCAAAAATAGTGTAAAAGAAAAATGCAATATTAACTTTGTTTTAGAGGCTAAAGAAATAATTTACAACTCTTTGTAATGGTAGCCTCGAGACATTTCGATCTCCACTTATATATTTATTTATTATTTTACTTTTGTTTAACCTTCTTAAATTATCCAGTGGTAAAGTTAGAATATGAGACGTGAACTTGCTTTAATTAATTCAGTGTCGCTGTTGTTGGTTTGGGTTAATAGTCAGCTCATGGGCGTACATCAGCATCTACATCCCTTTAAACAGGCCAGAGCTCCGACCCCCCCCTAACCAGAACAGAAGAAACACGTTTTAATTAACTTACGCGAGGGGGACACAAACAATAGGAAAATATACAGAATTAAACTGAATTGTTTACTTGTATCAAAATGTGCATTTTAATGGCAAAAATTAAATTGAATAAGTAAAGAAACAAAATACCAACGTAACATAGGAATAAAGGTATGAAATAAATTATTAGTACACGTGTAGTTAATAACAGAGTAACTGATTTCTCTTTATTAGAGAGAGGCTCTTGCATAATAAGCCCTGGTGGTTTTCTGCCTCAAACTCCAGAATGTTACATCCAGGTGGATCCTGCAGGTATATGCAGAATGCTTGGCTTTGTTTATTTCGGTATATCATGAACTGCTGATGGGTAGGGTTAAAAATACATTTAAGTATATATACCGAATTTTCAAGCTTCATGGTCGAAGTACTAAAGCGAAAATATTAGAATAGTTTAGAAGCTACAGTGAGATCAAACCCCAGGAATGGAAATAACTAACAATACATTTCTTAAATCAATTAATACTATTATTTTTAACTGCACTTGTCAGTATTTTATTTCTATTACCAAAAAAGAAGATTTCTGATATATATTTTCGCTGAATCCAGTTCATTTGTGATAATGCTCATAGAGCTTATTTTTTGAAAGTTTAGAAAAATCATATTAATAATAATGATAATAATTGCAATGTTCTGGCTTCTCTTTGATGACGAGAGAAAAGCAAGGCAGCCTCTCCCGTTTTATTCTGTTCATCGCGAAACATTATCGATCACATCCTTCTTACCAGTTCCAAATTTTATTTGTATTTTTATGTATTTACGCTTATGAAACTATTACCAAAAACATCCTCAAGGTGAAATCGCTAATTTTATTTCGGAAGAAGACTTAAAACCTGTTTTCTCAAACCCAAGGCTGGCTTCTATCTGCTTTTGCTGGGTTTCCTCTCGTAGCTCGAAGAGCCAAAAGGCTGATTTCACGGTATTTTACCTGAGATCTTTTGTAGGGCTTGGTCTGAAGGAGGGTGGCGATTTGCTCCGTAGACATATATTCCAGGGCGGTGTTTCCAGGCACGAACAAAGTGAAAGTTCTGTTTTCGTCCAGGAACTCGTGCGACATATCGAAAAGCAGCTGTTCGAAATGAATCGACATGAGGCTGGAAGAAGCCGAAGACGTAACTGAACAGTAATAAACAAAATGCACAAATAAAATAACAACACCAACAAATGCTGTAGGATAAACGAACTTTTTCGGAACATATCTTTCGCGTAAAAACGCTTAGTCGAGTCTTTATCGACCGAATATTCTACTTGCTTAATCTGCTGTCGCATTATTAATTCCGATCTCCTTCACGAATTACCGCACTGTATTTCGTATATACAATTTTCCCGTCTTCTTTGTCAGTAAAAGTCATGTCCATTGCAGTTTCCATTATTTCTGGTGCTACAGTGTATGTGCGTACACATTTACATAAATATAAAAGTAATGATGGAAACAGGAGCAGCTTTGATTTATGAAGTATTTTCAAATTTCTAACCAAAGGATTAGAACCATCAAAGAAAACAAAAACGGCTGTGATGAGAAACTCCGTTTTGTCAGAGAGAAGAGAGAAAAAGAACCGAAAACAATCCGACAACCTCGTCTCCAAGACAGCCGTCGAGAACAAATCATGCTTCTATTTGTCCATATTTTACTCTCCAGGTCTTGTCCAAATATCTCAAAGTTGCACATTCTAAGAATATAAATAATTTTAAGCTGCTGTCAGGCTTTATATATACTTTCTGAAGTAGTCTTCTAATGGTATAGCGTTACCGATGGTAAATAGAGCATGTGGACGCCACCAGACAACTACTAATTATTTAAACTTTAAAAGTCTGGTCTTTGGAGATCTCGGAATGGATTTTGTTAATGATCTATTGTCTGGCGAAGTTTCGGCGTTGCACCTCTCTGACGCCGAATCAATTTGGAGTAAATTGGAAACAAGTAAAAAGTGTGTAGTAAAAATACCACAGAAGTAATTAGATTTTATTTGGTTCACAGAATGCCATTAGTGGATGCTTCCTCGATTTATTTGTAATAAGGTCTAAAGTCGCTAAAACGTCGGAGAGGGTAATATCTAGATTTGAAATCCTGGCGGCTTTCCAGAATTCCAGAGCAGCGGCGCAGTGTCACGTGATCTCCAGCGGGTGATCGCCCGCCCCCACACACATCCGCGGGGCTGTCAGCGCCGGCCGACCCGAACCCTCCAGGGTCCTTATCGGTGATGGACGGTTCGCGCGTTACCTACCTCACTAGCGGCTCCTTGTCGATGACCTCTAATAAATTAAACGGGGAGTAGTTGAGGAAGCCGTCGATGATATAAATGATTCCATTGCTGCAGCCGAAAGCCGGGTTTATCAGGTAAAGCCTCTGGATGCCGTAGCCGGCGTCGATGTAGATACCTGGGAAGACACAGCAGGGGTTAGGTTTCCGGACAGGTAGTCGGGCGACGACTGATTTACTGGGAAGGAAGAATCTGATTTGTTTTAAATAAACGAACGTATGAAAACTAAAACTCTCTTTTATTTATTCAAAAGAGAAGAAATGCAGTTATAGAACCCAGTCTGCAAGAAGTCTGCATAGCCTTTCTGTGGACCCTTCTCCTCGCTGGAAACCTTATGGCCGTGAAATATAGAGCTTGATACCGAGATTCTTTCAACTAAGTTACAAACGCCAACCAATCCCTTGAATATTTCATGTCCTGCAAGAATTCGTCCCGGTCGTTCCATAGTCTGCATTTTACTTTACGAGGGGACTTTCCTACAGCACAGAAAATTTAAAATGGGGCCCAATCAAAACCACTGATATATTCCCCCTATGAAAACCATGGACCCAATTATCCAGCATATTTAGGTAATATTTACTGTTAAACCTTCTTAGTGATTTACCTAATTTAAATGTATTTTGCATGAATTATATTATGCATATTTTAGGAATATCTTTTAACAACAATAAGGTTTTCGTAAATTAAGGTGATACTTAAGTCTGAAGTAAGGATATTCTTGTACACAGAATTTAGAAAAAAAAAACAACTGATTTTAGTCTTTTTTATCACTAAAAAAATCCCACAAAATTATTGATCAGGATATCGGGGTTTCAAAATGGCGGTATTTAGTATGTCAGACTTTGAACGAGCCAATGACATACTGATGCCCCCGCATAACTATAAAAATTGGGTAGCGTTATGAGGCCTACAAGTAATTTTCTGTAACTGAAGCAATGGTGAAGTTATTTCACAAATGACGCTAGATGGAATTTGCACTCTGAAAAATGATTTAGGTCGACTGCACGTCAAATACCCAGAGTCTGGTCTGTCCCCAAAAGGTGTTGATTGAACAACCAAACTCTATTTAAAGACGGGTAAACTCTGCAATAAAGAAGGGCGCGAACATAAGAAAATTATCTGTAAGTCAGAAAATCACTACAGAACGCTAAGAGGATTAAAAATCGGTGCTTAACAGCCGAAGAACTGAGACGGAGTCCCTTTCAGCTTCTAAGTATCTATTTTTTTGAAAAACCCAAATGCAACAGTATGTTGCTGCAACAAGACCTTTTGTCTCCATAGAGAAGAGAAACAAACAAAATGGGCCAGTGACCACAAATGCAGATTTATTGATGACTGAAAAAACAGTTCTATAGATGGGGAAAATTTCCAGTGTTTGGCTCCAAAATACGGTTATGTGTTCGTCGAAGTGGACGCGAATGGGTTACAGAACAGTGCTTGGGGCAAACAGTGAAGCATCGTGGGGGAAAGGCGATTGCATTGTCTTACCTTGCAAGGGATTTTACTGATAAATAGAACTATGAGAAACAAACCACAGTTTTGTCAACTAGGCAAACGACCACATCTTCTTGGCCGAGAGTCAGTGACTCTAAATATGTGATCGGATCTGCGCATGGACTGCTATGCAGACAAAGACAAACCCGGGAGTCCTTAAATAAATTGACCGATCACCGCAGATTTCAGGTTTGTCTCCTACCGAGCATCTGTGGAAAAGAATGTCGTTCGTCGCCTGACATTGCTGCAAATCCAAATGCAATTTGAATGGTGCAAAATGTTCTGAGAAAAATTGCCGCGTAGAGCAGTGAACAATATGCCTGCCACTTATTCCGATAGAATAAGACGAGCATTTTTACAACTTCTTGCATTCAATTTTTCCACCCATAACCACGATATCACTAGCTACTCACCTCCAGATCTGTTGCGGAAAATTGTAAAAGTTATGTTGAACTCATTAGTGATCACGCACTTGTGTCTCAGCCTCGCTCTCAGGTATTTCCCGTCGACTCTCATGCCTTGCACCACGTGACCAGAAAATAGCTAGGAAAAAGGAAATTTTGAAATATTTTGAGTGTATGAGTTAGAAAATCTGAACCGCCTGAAACTGTCGCTACTACTAAACTAATATCAGTAATTTAATTCAATTTTCCCACTTTTCTGTGGTAAAAAAATCCCTCCTAATAACAAGCATTGCAAACGTTTTGGATTAATAATTATGTTGCAATTTATAATTTACTTGCTAGTGATACAAATAATTTATTAATATATTCCCTGATAATTTCAGACAGCTCGAAGAACCTTACTTTTTAAAGCAAAACAGTGAGTCTGTAAGGTATTAAAATGCAAAAACGTATTTTTAAGACAAAATCAAGTGAGCATTGTTCTGATAGCCATAGGAGCTTTGTACAAAATGCCCTCTGTCATTGCATAATTTTCACTATTGTTTTTATTAAACAATGATTATTTTAACAAAATATATATGTAAATAATAATTTTAAAATATATATATACTTAACCATTGCATTAGTTACGTGCTAAAGGTACCTTTAAAAAGAACAAAAGAGTTTAATTATTTTCAATGATACAAGGACACTGATCACCCGTGTGAGGGACTGTTTAACAGACAGGAAAACAAATGTCTAAGCTTTTCAATTAAACTTTTGACAGGAATTCTGAGCATTTCTAATATTTCTGAAAAAAAAGAAAAAGAAACTTTTATACCTGTCGATGTCTTCAGGAGAGTCATGATAAAGACTATTTGCTTGTGAGGCTAATTTAATTATTATTATTATTATTATCGTCAAAGACGGTGCCAGAAGACAGTTAAAGATCAGAAATTACGACTAGAATTTCGTTTCGAAGCTGTGATATCTGCCCCGAAGATGAAAAACTAAAGCAAAACCTCCGTCGCGACGCCGATAAGAGTTCATTTATTCAGGTAGCAATAACAGGTAAAAGTTCTTACTTATTTTTATTGTCAGTCATTAATGTGTTGGCATCTCAGGTCTTTAAAATCTAGTAAAGTAAGGAAAAATAACTCACTCTTGGTAAACAGCTCGAATATGTCATTTTCTTCTACTACTTTTTATATGTTAAAGAAATATAAAGTAAGTCTTCTACCAGAGGGTGGAACCAGATACATATTGCTCTTGTAGTCTGATTGTGGTGGATGTGCAGAGTTACTGTGAGGATCAATCGTGAACCTTTGAACTGTTCCAAACATCGATCGTTACTATAATTGCTTGTCGGTTTCCCATTCACCAGCCACTCTGGCCATACCTGTTGAGAAGTGCGGTCAATAATAATCACTCTCAGAGGCTGATAAATTAATGTAAATTTGAATGGGCTGGCAGTAAACAGCCTGTCGGTTACCGTCACCGATATAAAACTGAATGGAGGATAATTGGAAAGGTGGTGCTGCGGTCTGAATTTAAAACCTCTCGCTCAATGGAACAGTATCAGAGCAAATACTAGGCGATGTAGCAGCGTCTAAAAATCGAATAAAAAAAAAATATTCAAACGGGTACACAAATTGGCTGGCAGTCCGTAAGTCGTGAAGTTGCTAAGGAAACGTCACGAGGTAGTCGTAAGAGCGGAGAGTCACGGATTACTTACTTTAGATTAGATTATACAGAAAAGGCAGAATCCATTACAGATCTCAAAATCTTACCTTGAGAGTAAATATAGGTTCCTAGAGGCGCCTGGACGTCTGTTTATTTGATTTATATATAACGAACAGTGAAATTGAGTGGGTAGAGAAAAGGCTTTGCTCACCTTACGTATTGTTACTGGATTGTCTTTTATACGCTGAAGTCTCTTTTCCCCTATTGTGTTCAAGAATCCGTCAGATGGCGCAAAAACACTAATCTGCTTTCTTTCCATTCGAGCTTCGGAAAGGAATATAGGATCCAAAGAAAGAATGTCATAGAATGGCCTGCCAAAGAAGAAGTTGTAGCGTCTATTATTCCTCGATTAAGGATATTTCTTTTACCATTGTTGTTTTCATCATTTGTGCATTTGAGATAACGTTTATTTAGAAGTTAAAACTGTGAAGTAGATGGGTTAAAAATAACAGAGAAAGGTGGGAGTAAGCTAATCCAGTATAACGTTATTAATGAGTACAGTATGTTGCATTATTAATAAGCGAATAACCTGAACATCCAGAAACGTTATTTTGAACAGATTTGTCATGAAATTACAGAACAGGTTTTGTTGTTTTTTTTCAGCATCTCTTCTGAGAGATTTTCAAAGACAAGGCCACCGTAGATAGAAACAAAACTATCATAGTTCAAAAGTTTAGTAGCTTAACATATGCTGTATTGGTGTCACTGAACCGTATTGAAACCAGTATAGTTTGATTCTAACATATGATGAACACGACACGACTCTGGTTAGCTATGTAATGAGCAATAATGACTGATTACCACATATTCTACCACTTCCGAGATAAGTACCTACATCTTTTAGTTAATATACAACTATTTTATTCCGAAAAGTATTCTAGTTATTTAAAACATGGCTAATATGTACTGTACTTGATATTTACTCTTGTAAGTACTGATCAGTCGGATGGTATTTGGCTGCTTTGATAATCGTCTGGTTATTACAGGCTATTCAATTGGCATCAGGAATTTATTCTGATCGCCAAAATTTACCATTTTATGGAGTACATTCTTCAACAGTGTACAGTACTGAAAACAAAATACCAACGATTTCTTTTCGTTTTACGATGATTTTGTGAAGACATGGTGGTCCCCGGAGAGATGTATTAATATATATTAGCATAATCTTTTCCTAAAATCTACTTTATTCCACTGAGTCACAGACCGTCATTTTAGAGTCGTCGCCTTCCTTTACAACTGATTCTTTAACATTAATCATCGCCAATCATCACGGATCAAATACTCACAAAATCTTCTGACTCGTGAGATGTAAGCCCGATTTTCTTGTTAAATACGTTCGTATTCGACTTCCATCCGATCATCCAGTCAGGAAAGCAAGCGGAGAGCATTATAGAGACGTCAGATCCAACCTGTCTGCTAAGCTTCCTCATCCATAAAACACTAAACAGCTTCGTCTTACTCCTCATGCAATGCCCATCACAAAGCCACAACGCGGATAGCTATGGTTTCATGGGAGTTACACTCCTTTATTTAACAGCAACCACAGGCTTCAGGAAACCAAATCAAAATTGGATGGTTCCATACTAATCTTATATAGGCGTAGTCTCATGATTTCCTCAAACAGATGTAACGCAATCACTCAGAAGAGCCATAATTCTCCGACTCTGTCGTTAATTTTTTTTAAAAAGTTTTTCAGATCAATGAAACCTGGAACTTGAGGACTGCACATTAACCCCAGTATGTCTGGTATCAATTAATGGGTTGGACTGAGAATTCGCATGCAATTAAAATAAATTTATCGATTCAGTCATGTGCACCGTTTAGGAATCATTTAAATGCGTTTCTTTTGCGATAGAACCTAATCGATAAAAGAGCCAAATTCGCTTGAGTCGTTACGGCAAACCTAACAAATTCAATTATTTTTTTTTATTTTACGTTTTAAGGAACTCTGAAGATTTTACAGGGACGCATTTATCATTCTAGAAATGTTGATTGAGATATCATACAACCTTGTTGACAAACAGAATTTCCTGTTTGTGCGAAACAAACAGTTTGACAGACTTCCGGAAGAATAAGGGTTAAAGAAGCAATATTTTTTTTTCAAAAATATCTTAGTCCACTCAGGCAAATGTTCAGCGAAATTTCTATAAAAGTACAGCTATGAAACTCTCGAATTTTCAGTCTTGAAAGTTGACAAGTGTTGAAACAGTATTAAAAAGTTTGGAAATAGGTGTCACTCTTCATGTTATACTGTACACGCTCATTTTAGTTTCAGTCATTTGGCGGGTATCAGCGTGCGCGAGTTATCTTTTCCTGAGCTACATATGTTAGCTACTTCTCGTATTCGCATCTCTCTCTCCCTCTCTCTCTCTCTGTAATGACGTCATATCTCCCTGACGCCATCTCTCTGTAATAATGACGTCATCTCTCTCTCTCTCTCTCTCTCTCCTCTCTCTCTCTTCTCTCTCCTCCTCTCTCTCTCTCTCTCTCTCTCTCTCTCTCTCTCTCTCTTTTTCTGGTTTCTGTCATATAAGTAGCAGGTTTTAATTATTTATAAGGTCTAATTTCTTTACCCCAAAGCTAACTAGTTAATGCATATAAATGTTCTCCGGTTCCTCTGACGTTCCTATTAAATCCATGGTAATAAGATAAACAGGAGAATCTGATTAAAATAGTTAATAGGACTTTGCACTGGTACACCTGACTGTCAATTTAAATTAGAAAAAAAAAAAGAGAGAGAATTTAAATGGAAAATAACTATTATTGTAGGATTCTCACAAACTTTGTTTCCTAAACTAGTAATTGTTGGTGTCGAAATGCTGGATTCTACATTTGTGACCAGTAAAAAAATTATCAAATATGATTCACAAAAATCTGGGTCGAATGATCGTAAACTTCAAGTGTAAATATGGAGTAAAGCACAATTTAAATATTACATATTTTGCTTTTAAGGAATCTTAGGAACAGTACCTGTACTAGTAGATACAATTCATTCATAATCAACCCTAACGACTGCAATCCAACCATGCCAACAAAATTTCATATATAGAGAGGATATTATTTTGTTGACCCTGGTATATATATTGATGATAATTCGCCCTTGACATGATAACTACTGCACATAGAAAACACAATAAAGGTAAAAACTGATGTGTACATAAGATCATTAAAATATAATTTATCATATGCAGCATTTATTTAGTATAAGGCAATGATACTTACCATTTCGAAATTTGATTTAAACGTACGTCTAAGAGAGATAACTCTTTAAGAATTTGCTATGTACACACATATTAGGGGTCGTAACCAGAAAATGTGTTTGGTGTTTCATTTAAATGTGCTCTTAGGCGGGACTCTACAAGTTCAGTTATTTAGATGGCACTTTCTTATTATTGTTATTTTTCTTCATTATTCTGTTTACCTGTATCTTTGAAAAGCTTACCTCAGAGCCGACTGACTCGACATCATTTCGGCCACGGTCTGATATGGAAAACCAAGAACTTCGTCGATTACGTGAATGACTCCGTTTGTCGCCGTGATATCGGATCGGATCACTCTGGCCTTGACGTTACTGCTGATGACGTAAACTGAAGCCCAAAATAGGAACAACTACTGTACATTCAAAAACAATGACACGAAGATAACAAATTCTGAAGCGTAAAGGTTGAATGAAACGCGCAGGAACACGGATGCTGCCAACCGAAATACTGTCCAAAAACTTTAGGATATGATTTCAAGGAAACCTGTTGATGAAGTTCTAATTTTGTATGTACGTATTACAGATCTCGGAGCAACTTTGCTTAAATCAGATCGTAATAAAACACAATTATGTGTAAAGGCGTAGTAACTTAAAAGCTGCGTACTGCAAGTTTCTTTGCTTGTTTTTATTTGGGTATCGTTATCTTTACTAGTTAGTGTAAAAACAAAAACAAAAAAAAATTGTTTCGATAGTAAAAGCCATTTTGTTAATCTGGAACATACTGTGGTTTTGTATATTGGACCTTGTATAATATATTTAAATACAAGCTTTATGATGGAATGGACTCAACTCTGGATATTTTGCTTGCTTTCCAGTTACAGAAAATTAATTAATGATAATCTGATGTAGAATGGTTGCTAGAGAATGCCCAAAAGTTACTCACAGTCGTCGCCTTGCTTGATAATATAGATCTGATTTCTGGTGGCTCGTAGGACTTCGCCATACCGGAAGCTGTCTTTGAAGCGAACTGTTCCGTTAGCTATGTGGGCGCTCATTACCTGAAAAAACCTAAAGAGTTTGTAACAAACTTGAAACTACTGCTGTCATTGCGTCATACATCCCGGTACCCTTTCATCGGTCAGATGATAACACCGTCTTTATGAAAAGGAAACATTGTTTTCTCTTTCTAATTAGGGGCGGTAATTTTCCAATACAAGGCACCGTAAACAACCCGCCGCGTGATCGAAGCAGAAGCTGCTGCAGCGACAGCGGAATGAAAGATGCGGTCGATTTCTCTCCTACAATAATAAATTGTGCTTTTTCTTCTGGGAGAAGCTTTAAATGAAACAAAAGGTGAGAACGGGCGGCAGGAAAGCGATGGGAATTATTACTGAAGATTCAAACGGCGTGGCATTCGACTTGAGCCAAATCTGAGAACTTAGATAAAGGAAGGTTTCTCGTGAAATCTTTTGCAAATAAATAAGCAATCGCCAGACCCAATTTCCTCCCTGTGCACCAAGTGCCTTAAAATCAAACCGCCAATCGTTTGAGTTAACCTAAATCATAAGTAGAACGTTCTGGTCACTAAGGTAACTTCAATATACGAGTGACGTAATCATAGCTCTTCTGTGTTAGTGACCGCAAAATACTCCATTCGTATCATAGTTGTGCAAGATGGTGGCGCCCCCACACACAATAAATACATTTCGATTTCTTATTAATACATATTAGTAAAATCGCATCATAAAGAGTGGCGATGTGTGTTGAAACATTGTGGAGATCAGTGCATCTTTAAAGTGCCGTCTTTACACGGAATTTGCATGATATTAGACACTAAATGTAGGAACTGCCTTGTAGACACTGACTAACGCAGGCAGCAAAGAGCAGGTAGAAACGACATCGTGCCCAGGTGTTGTACACCTTTCATGAAACTTTGGAGAGAAATTTTCTTTTTGTCGGTTTGTGTTAATGTATCTTTTCATTGTTTGTGAAGACTCTTAGCGAGTTTAATCGTTCATCAGACCGCTTAATTAAATTTTGCATTTTACAAAAACCCAACGCGCACTCGCTTTCTCTTCCGGAATTCTGCTTCACACCTGATTCTCTGTCGCACCTTCGATCCCTAATCGAATATCACCACTCATTGAAAACAGCCTGAATTATTTTAACCAATAACTGCGATAAACGTTGTTCTTCTTTCTGTAATTTCTCCACCCACCCCTTACCTGACATAAACGTTACCTGCTTTATCCGGTGGCCTCCCATCAGAGCGGACATTCTTGTCGTGAGGAATCTTCCAGAACGCTTCGTCTCCGGGAATAAAGAGGGTGAACTTCTCCGACTCCGAGGACAGGAAATCCTTCATGTTAGCGACGGCCAGGGCCGAGTAAGCTAAGCTGGAACGAGACAACCCGTGGAGCGAGGAAATCAACGACCCGTTTTATCGGTTACGTTCGAGTGGAAAACAAAATACAACACGAAGACTGCTGCAGATTTATTCCCGAGGTGTTTACCGCTGTACCTCTCGTTTGCTCTCTTCTAAGCGTAAAACCATGTAGCGGCAAAAAACGCTCCGCGTGTGTCTGAAGCACTGGTGTTTTTCTATTTCCCTGCTACGCTTGAATCAGACTCCATAATCGCCAATGCACTTAAACGTGGGAGTAAACCGGACATCAGCTCCGAAACAACTCTTCTGGTTAGATGTGGAAGTAAACTAGCCAACTTTTCTGATTATATGCCGTGTATGTCTCGGGTAACCGACAGCGATTTCGGCAAGGCTCCGTCTCAGTAATCAACCACTACATGGAGACCAGTCCTTCTAACTGTTTAGATGAAGGTAATTCTTCACCTGTCTGCCTTGGGAAAAAAAACAAAAAAACAAACTTCTACACGATGTTGCTTTATTTGTAAATTTATAGCATCTGTATTGTACCTGTACCTGTCCACAGCTGCTGCTATTTTACACGGTTATTTGCGTTTTGTCAATTAGTCATTATGCCTATGTCTGTGTTTACTCTCGATTTCAATCTATACCTCTTTTCATTTTCGAACATATTGCAAACACGCCTTGAAGATTCTCGCTGAGAAAGTATAATGAGGTGCGGAAGCACCGAACCTTTGTTCTGGCCGGCGTTAGCGGAAATCGATCTCTGGACCTTGCTGCAGTCTCTAACGGCAACGTCTGTCGTTACGTCGACACAGGTAAATCGATGCTTGCAATAATCAAGCAACAAGTAGATGACAGGCGCTTCCCTCGGCGGACGACCGACTTTGGATACCAGCCGATTAAATCCGCGGGCAAAATTCTGCTACGCAAACGCGGAATAAAAGAGATCGGTTGATAAGCTGTTCGTGTTAAAGTTACCGGTTCTGGAATCGGCAGAAGGCGGTGGTAAACAAATTAGCAAGCTTACTATCGATGACGTCTAAGGACAGCAAAATCCCTCGGCTTACGCTCATAACGGAAAAGAAACAACAACTAATTAATAAACGAAGAGCCGGCATAATCAGAGACTGCATGAGCCCTCCTTGTTTCTGACTTTTGTTGTTTCCTCAATACACCAAATACATTTTCAAACCCGGAGCATCACGTTTCTAACAGCACCAGACAAGAAGACGTCTTTGCTCCACCGTTAGTGATTAACACGGATGGCCAACAGATCACATTTTACCATCTTTCATATGGAGCGGTTCGTGTAAATACCGTGTAAACTTCGCCTTTTGTTCTTTCTGTGTCAGTCGATACATCCTGCCTAACTCTCTCTGTCTTTCTGTTTGTTTGGTTTTTAAAATCGCGAGTGTTAAACTCTCGTGATTAGAATTCTTCTTTAACTATATTTTTCGGTAATCACAAAAGTATTCCTACTCCCTGACAGCGACCTCACAAGCTAGCTTTATTGTTAATAATAAGAGGAGGAGATCAGCTGTTATAAATTTATTTGATGGCAACATGCATGTCTATGAAGCACAGAAAAGCTATAAATACCAACAAAAAATTAAGAAATTTAGGTAGAACACGGGATTTTTGTATAATTTTATTAGGTTTTATTAGCTGTCTGACAGATACAAACACCATTATTGTCGTCTCAAACTGCTTTGACAGATTTTTCTAAACTATTATTTTAAATTTAATTTATTTAAATGAAGATTTTATCGGAACAGAAAAAAGTTAGGGTTTTTTTGTGTTTTTTTAATGTTCTACCGACCAAGGGAAATGAAAGCTTCTAAATTTAATTATTTTCTTTAAAATAATAATTTATAAATTCTACAGAGTATTACTAGGGTTGGGTATTGTAAACATGTCCATAAATTTATCTTATGAATTAATAATTACTGAAAACAGTGGTAATTTTTTGTAAATCAGGAGTCAGCACAAGAGGAAATGACGAAAAGGGGTCACCAGGGTCAACAGCCACAACAGCGAGAAGCAAGGGCCACATCCGCATTGGCCACACTAGCGCATGCGAACTAACCGAAAGCCGGACGCTACAAGGTTACGAAATAGCTCGAGCGCACGGCGATGACTCGTTTGAACCGACAAATGGAAAACTAGATATACACAGTTACAATCTATTACCGATTCACTTCAACCGCTAACCGGAAGCGAACGTGTATCATACTTCCACAAACTTCTTTCACCAACTGATCAGAATAACGGAGATTATCTTTCGCCCCGAACAATTGTTTTTAATTTTTTGTTTTTTTTTTGGTTATTCTGGTAATTAATGATAACTGTTGCTAATGACGTAATATCTATACTTCCGGAAGAAAAACTACCTGTCTCACTTGCCACGTAAAGGGTTGAGCATGCGTTCTTGCGCTGACCCCAACACGTTATGGTTTTCCATCTACAATGTGATTTTTTTTAACCCGTCTAAGGGAAGAAAAGTAGATAAATAATGCCGGATATTCAACAATCAGGGACATATTTGATTACATTTTCATGCGGTTCAAGGAAAAGAACTATGCCTTGTATGTAAAGAGAGTGTTTTGGTTTTTAAAGAATGCATTGCAAGAGCAGGTGAGAGATGATAAAAATGAAGCACTCAAAAATGGTTTGGCCAACGAAAATATGGTAAATGTCGGAATTAATTGCCATATATCTGGCTAACTAGAATGCTGATTGTGGAAGGTCATTTGCATATTGAGAGATTGTTAAGAATTGCACGCTAAAAGTAATTAAAGCGTCAGTAAAGAAAAACGGTATCAGTTATATAAGATTATCTGCCAGTCCAATTACCAGGCGACGTAGAGAAACGGGTGGAGGCTCCTTTTCGTGGCTCGAGGAAAAGGGAATGACTTCTGAGTGTTTCTCGTTAGCACTTGACGAGAGCAAAGATATTTCGGACTCAGGTAATCTTCTTGTTTATGTTCGAGAAATTGACGCAAAGTTCGAGGTTACGGAAAAGTTAGCTGCACTTCAGAGTATGAAAATAGCAACTACTTGATATCTAAAACGGTGAACTTGCTTCAAGTAAACTACAAAAAAAATTGAGAAGTGTGACGACGGATGGCGCACGGATCACGGTAGGAAAGAAATCAGATCTCGTGACTCGCATTAACAGGGAAACGTACCAACTAAATACCGAACTCCCCATACAGCTTCATTGTATCAATCATCATCATTCTTTGTGCAGTAAAATTGCACGGTGAGAACTTATGAATTTAGATGTTTTATATGTGGATTTCGTCCGCAATCACGGTTTATATCCTGCCAATTACATCAGTTCTTTTCCTGAGATAGAAGCCGAATTTGGTGACATTTTGTAGCATGGATCAGACAGGATTGAATTATAAGCATTTTTTTTGTACTGCAACAAGAAGTAGACATTTTTATCCAAGAAAAGGCAAAGCTGGAATCGGAATTTTCCAATCCTGCATGGATTTGAAATCATCTATTTCTTTATCAGACGTCAAAGTGCATATGAATAACCAAAATCATGAACCTGCTGGGATGGGGCGAAAACTTGTTTGTGAAATGTTGGATAACCTGAATGTTTTTGAGTTAAGATTACGAACTATGATGAAAAAAATTGGCAATTTGTCGAATTTCCCGAGTTGCGAACGCGAGCTACAAGATGAGAAAATCAACAAGTATGTACTATCTGGTAGGTGCGTTGAGCCCTTGTGGCTACTGCCGATGAAATTCCAAGATTGATTTTAAGACTTCCATAAGCATGTCAACTTCCAAAGTCCGTTTGGCGAAACACTGACAAGGCCCCTTCCATGTATCAGTCGAAATTAACTGAATTACAAGAAAAGGGCTCCCCTGGAGGATAAGTAATAAGCAAGTGGCCTCAGAAAGTTTTACTCATGTCTTCCACAAAACAAATAACATGTTTGGCAGCACCTACTCGTATGTTGGTGAGCAGACCTTTTCCAAAATGAAGATCGTGAAATCATGATTACAGTTGCGTCTAAGAGGAGAATTGTTACATCAGACGCAGGACGTGCCTGCCTAACTCGCAGACTGGCATCTTCTTAGTCAGCAGGAAACAACCGCAGTGTTTCTCTAAAACTAAACGGAGCGGTATAAATCAGGTTCGAGCAGTTTTAAATCTACGTATTTATGCCAATTAAATTTTATTTGCACTTGTCAACATTAAAATTTGCTTCTCCAAATGTTTTTCAGCTCCTGATTTGTTTCTTACAGAACAATATAAAAATATATTTTTTAAAAATAATTGCTGAAAATGTATAAAACAAGAAAAACCTAGCAAAAGTTTTTTATTATTATTATTATTATATTATTATTATTATTATTATTATTATTATTATTATTATTATTATATTATTATTATTATTATATTATTATTATTATGTCAGCTATTGTAGAAGTAAAAGTTATCTGGAAATAATAGTCTTTGCAGGTTTCATGAAACTGCAGCAACGCAGAAAAATTTCTACCATTAATACATATGATTACTGCTTTCACACAATGGCCATTCATTCTGCGATGATGGGTAAGTACTTCGCGTAGACTTACCTTAACGACGGGATACGCTTGATCTCTTCCATCACGTTGCGCGTGGGCACGTGCAGGAGGTTGTCGATGATGTGGAGAACGCCGTTCGAACACCAGATGTCGCTAACGACGATTTTCGCCGAGATGTGGCCTCCTTTTACGTACAAGTCTTTAAGGGAAAAAAAAAATTGAACTCCAAAAGTGGCCGATAGGAAGCGAAATAAAATGTGTGCAACAATTCTAATTTCAAAGTCAAACATTCTAATTTATAAATTCTTTAAAAAGATAATAAAATAAAGAAAGAAAGTTTGAAATAACCCTTTTTATCTTTTTAAATGTAGAGGTGTTTAGAAAAACGTGTTCTTCACATGATAACACGGTGTTCTTGGCAGTTTGGACGGCATCCCTGTCCATAATAACCAGAAAATGACCATCGAAGTCTCACGTTAATTTCGTATTATATACAACGCTAACTTATGTTGTTGTTTTTTTACAGGCATGATACGACCAGTGACTGGCCACGAGTGACACTCAGCCGCATAAACGGGCAGACACCGTGCATAGTCTACACGAGAGAGAGGGAGAGAGAGAGAGAGAGAGAGAGGAGAGAGAGAGAGAGAGAGAGAGAGAGAGGAGATGATGTCAGGGGAGATATGACGTCAGTACAGAGAGAGATGACGTCAGGAGAGATATGACGTCAGTACAGAGAGAGAGAGGGATGGGGGAGAGAGAGAGAGAGAGAGAGAGAGAGAGAGAGAGAGAGAGAGAGAGAGAGAGATCACAGAACTACAGAAAAAATAATAATAAACAGGACTGGAAAAGAAGCTAAAACGATGCTGACAAGGACACGAGCCCGAATCTAAACAATTCTACCGCACAGGATAGAAAGCAAGACTCTCCAACGACAGGAAAATTCGCCGTCAACAAGACCGCCTAAAGCCGTCTGGTGCCAACAGATGCTTCGGAATCGGCAAATTTGATTCATTCCACTGGTTGCTCTGCTGTACACTGCATAAGTGAATGTTACAGCGAAAACCCGCCAAAGCTGGAATCGAACTCTTCTGCTTTACTGGTGGAAGATGAGAGTATACGAGGAAGAACGCGGTTCTCACAAATGCACATTAGCGACTGGCTAGCCACGTGACCAGAGAAAGGCGGAGACAGAGTGGTCGACTGACCGGTACCGACTGGCCCTTGAACTGCAACCTGCCAGGCTTAGACCACAAATGGACAACGAAAGAACAAATTAATGCTTCCCGTATGGGAGAGATTACGTAAATTACATACGTCAGGACGGTAAAACTACCTAGAAGAAAACATAAACATCAGTTCGAAGACTAAAGACGAGGAGTCAGAATCCTGAACAAATCTGACATCCAGCCTGGGTGCGGTATAACAATAGTAAAGTATGTAATGAGTATCTAGACCTTTTATCTCGTATAATTCCTCTCCAGTGAAACGAGATCTTTGGCATCGCCTTAAGCTAGTATATATGTTTTAAAATTATCCTGTCATTTTATCTATGCACTCGATGATCATATCAATTAGTACGTCCAAAATAACAACTGAAGCAGTTACTTGTCACGTGATTTTACGTCATGTGATGTGGGTGAAAGAGTTTCCATAGAATCGAATAAGCGACAGTTATGAAAATCTTTTCTGTCTTAATGATGTCTTATTAAAATTATTATTATTATTATTATTATTATTATTATTATTATTATTATTATTATTATATTATTATTATTATTATAGATTTTGCTTTAGTGATTTAAAAGTAATGAATTTTATCGAATTCCCGTTGAATTCTCAGTAAAAATTGTATCTCTTTAAGGAAATTTTTGCTTAATTCTTGTGATCAGTTTTTTTAAAATTCATATTAAGCCGCCAAGTGTCAGATTATTTTTTCATTATTGATTGCGCCCTGGTCTGATCGTCGCGCCCTCTTGTGGAAGCCCGCTAACCCCGGGGAGAGCTTAGCATTCGGGCTGCTGACGCCTTCACTGCGGAGCCAGCATTTAGCGTAGTAGATACAAATATGTTCGAGTGGGTAAACAGAGTAAAACAGCAGATAAGCAGGGACCAAGACGGGAAACCCAAATAATCGAGAGACGAACTTTTACATAACTTACATCCTTCCTTAGTTTTCCAAATAACCACGTGCTTGCCTAGCAACGTCCCGACGTCGACCGATGTTTTTACATGCGAAGAGCTCAGCTCAACTCCTTGCACAATTTGTCCTTTGAGAGCCTAATGTACATATATATAAAAGGGAGAAAAAACTAAGAGTCAACTCTACACGTGCTTTTAACTTCCATCAAGCTTTAATAATTATGTCTATCTCTTTCCTTTCGCCATATAAAGTAATTAATTGCAGGTGAAAATGTATTTCTACACCTGTTGCCCGTCCCCAGGTGAAGACTGAATCAACAGTGTCTGAAGCAGGTCCGTCATCACTTGCTTCCGTCAGAGTTGATTTCAACCTGGGTAGAGACAAACGGGTGGTTGGAGAGATAGGTAATTTTTTTCACACCTGTAAGGTAAACAAATCGATTATATTTAGATAAGCAACTGAAAATTGCCTTTAAATTTACAGCAGTGAGAATACATGAGAAAATATTTTTATGGTTAATTCTTGCGTACCGTTACCATACCTGTAAAATAACCCAGTGAGACCTTATCAATGAAATCGCCATTACAATATTAAAGGTGTAATTTGTAGAATGACATAAGTGAAAGTTTATTAGTTTAGTTAAAAAAAAGCATTAGACGCACTGATGAATGTTAATTAACCATTTCTTAAAACACTATTAAATGAAAACGTAAAAAATGGTTTTATTAGCATGGAAATTATGCAAATAATAAAAGCATTGAGATTTTCATCGATATTTAATAAAGAACGAAAGAAGTAGGAAAAATTTTATTACCTGATTCATGTAGGTGAGGTTTACAGAAAATTTCTCTTTAATTCGAGGTGGAATGGCTTCCATGGTGGCATCTCCTGGTAGAAAAACGGTCAATGGGCTGTTTGCCTCAGAGGAAAACAAATCTTGTATTTCCGGGTACCGATGTATGTAGCTTCCGATCTGACTAAAAAAGAACAACATATATTTATTTATCTTGTGGGAGAGCGCATTTGAGTAAATATTTCCCAAACTTATTTAACCATTTACTATTGATAATTAGTAACGACATTACTAGTAATTTTCTAATTACATAGTAAATAATCGCTCTCTCCTCAAATTTAGCAAGTATCTCATAATTCCTGACTTTCAATACATTATTCTGTCTTGCGATCTTGGCTTTGCTTAAATCACATTATGCGGTCGGGTCAACAGGAAATAAACGATTACTGTATGTACATGCAGTGGTTCTCTAAAAAGCTGAGTAAATATATATAAAACATGTGCTTCCATATGTCTCTATCGGAACCTTGATCGCACCAGACTTTTCTATCACTCCCAGCTTTGTCCTTTCCATTTCATTTGATAATCCAACAGTGGTGCCACCAAATTATAGCATTCACATACAAATTAAATCATCCGATAGTCATTTTTTCCTTAAAAAAAAAGCCTTTTCGCAAATCGTGTCTTTCTCTTTTTTATGTATTCGGAAACCACCAACATAACGGAAGCCGGTTCTAGCGGACTTTTAAAGTTAGCTTGTCGTCTCATTTCCCCATTTTTGAAATCCATACAATCGAGCGATCAGACAATCAAAGAGGAAAGGTTACATAAGACATCTGTCCAACCCAGCGTATGCGGATTCGCAAAACTTTATTCGTATAGTTGCCACGGAAACCTTATGAGTTCACGGAATATTCAGAGTTTATTCAGGCACAGCTTCTGCCTTGGCCTTCATCGGAATAGAGTAATTTCCTAATTTAAATGCAATGCGGTATCTTAGAAATTCTGCATACTTTTCACCTGCTTTACTTTATGCAGATTTACTTTCTAAATTTAAAGGCATATTTCATCGATGTATTTATTCTTAAATTGGTAAAATGTCTTATTTGTTTCGCCCGAGTCTCGAAATGAGTCGTTTTTAAAGAGAGAAGCGTTTGAGGTGAGAAATATTATAATTAGGCTTAAAGGTTTGTTTGCACTGACTCTCGCCACAGATAAACCAATGGGCCGTCGTCCGCTCACCTGAGGTAATCAGTGTCCTCTATCGTTTCCAAGATGCTGAAGTTCCTGTAGAACAAGACGTTGCTGATGAGGTGGATCACGCCGTTCGTACAGCCGATGTCCACTTGTACCAGCTTTGCCCATACATATCCTCCCTCCACGTAGACATCTGAAAGATTAAAAACGTTTATTTATTTTCTTTAATTACCCATAATCGGAATTTCCATACGGCAACAAATCTGACTGACAGCGCCCCCTGCCGTCGACAACTGGTCCCATTTAGCAGGCCCTAAAAGTCGCCCCCTCCCCCGGTAACCGACAGTGGAGAGAAAAGCTTCGTGAGGATCAATAAACTTCCACTTCCTTAAGGAATGAGCCGGCGACATTTTGCGGGGTCGCGGGATTTTTTTTCTTTCTTTTAGACAAAATAAATAATCGGGGATTGTCTCGATCAGCTGGAAGAACCGGCAGCTGTTGAGAAGAAGAAAAAATCCGACGGTTCTCCCCCCTTCCTCTCTTCTTTCTTCACCTCTTCAGCGAAAAAAGTCACGAAAATCTTCCAGACGCTCGATGATTTAGTAACATCTCTCAGCTGCTAAACACACGTAGATCTTCGAGGGGCTGTTTAAGACTCTTTACTTGGAACTCTTTCACTGGAGGAAGACTTTGATCTGGACAGAGCAGATTTAATGACGTCCCGACGCCTTCTCGTATGATTCCGGTTACTGCGGTAACAGCCTCAGTAAAAAATCTGACAAAATCACTGGGCTGAATCTTATATTCTCGACGAACTTGCATATTACAGACGGCGATCACGTGATCGCTCACAGAAGTTACCACTTGGGTTCTGGTTACCTTCCCGCATGACGCAAGGCGGAGCCCTATTTTGACTCACCGTCTCTGACTCGGTACAGGGTGAGGGAGGTGTTCCCTAAAGTCTGAAAGGTGCGGTCCACTAGGAAAGTGTTCGCGCTGCCATCCGTGTTCGTTACGATATGATTGGACAGGATCTGGAAAAGAAGGAAAAGAAAGAGGGGTCCAAAAAAAGCAACACCAGGAAGATAATCTAGATCAATTAGAAGTCCCATTAAGTCTCCCAGTTTGCTACTCCCGACTTAAGGCAACCGCCCTAGATTGTTTAGGTGATTCTGGGGAAAGGTCTGGAGTGGTGTCCCCTTTGCCAGCCATGATTTATTCTAGCACATGTACATTTCCCCTGCCGTGGCGATGATCTTTGGGAGAAGTCGCCAAGGACGTAACCCCCCCCCCCTCCCACTGGTTGTAAGGGAAAACCGAAACGAACCAAGCTTCATCGGAAACCATTACTCCCTGCTATCAGACGCTCATCCAGAAAAGATAGCACCACCCTTCGGCTAATTATAGCGATGATGGGTTCTCTAATGGAGACTAACAAATCTCTGTCTGGCGCTTAATTCTGTCTGATGAACTGGATTTCTGCTGGTTTGTCTGGACACCTAAGTCCGTCTGATTGCCAGCAAACGTTGTTGGATCTGAGAAAGCAGTGATTACCCCCTTTTTTTGCAAGACGGTTTATTCCGACATCCGGTCATAACAAGCGTCTACCGGGTCTGTCACTGACATTACCGGTCTGAAGTTCACATGTACGTAGGCAGCTGATAACGTGGAAATGATCGACTGCGGGAAGTCTGTTTGTGCCATGTGCTGGAGGGCTCTTAGCGTGGGCTTTACTGCACCAGCAGCAGGTGCCCCTAAGCGCATTTCTATACGCCTAATATAGAGAAGCAGAAAACTGCTCTACGAAGAGCTCCATTTACGAAGTTTGTAGGATAAAAAACATCTATATTATTCATTACCTTTCACAACTACAAAAGGTAACTGTGGAGGAAAGCGGTGTGACCAGACGGGAGGTTTCCCCAGAAGCGTGCCGAGCGCTGCTGTTACTGGAGGTAAGAGCCTCAGGCGGAATAAACAACGTCTGTGCTCTCGCTCTCTCTCTCTCCCCCCCGAACGGATCAGCCGGGATCCGGCCGGCCGACCAACTCCACAGGGGCCACTTTTGTGCAAGAGACAGAGAGAATAATTCACCGAGGATAATTGGCGGTACGGGTTCCATAAAAATAAGACTCGCGTGTGACAATTAACTACCGAATGCTG
This sequence comes from Nautilus pompilius, assembly GCA_018389105.1. Classification (NCBI taxonomy): domain Eukaryota; kingdom Metazoa; phylum Mollusca; class Cephalopoda; order Nautilida; family Nautilidae; genus Nautilus; species Nautilus pompilius. The sequence continues at coordinate 127,896 of JACATO010001741.1, read as the reverse complement.
GCCTCACAGCTGCGGTTCGCCTTGGAATGCGTCCAGGCGGCGCTCAGCAGCCCACCAGATGTCGGGTCGGCGTCTTTTCTTCTGGCCACATTCCAGTGTTCGAGAAAGCTTCGTGCGGCACAATTCGAACACCAGGGGTGGAGAAGTGGCGGCGGCGGCGACGGTGCAGGTGCTGAATCCCAAGTTCCTTTGATTGGCCGTTGGCGTATCGGTTTTCGGGAGTAGAAGAGCCCCGTGTCGCCCTCACGCGGCTCTCTATTGAAGCTGGTGTAGGCCTCAGTTCCTGTCGAGACGCCGCGTACAGCGTCTCCGAAAACGAGATTAAAAAAAAAAAATAACAATAGAGAAAGCGAAACCTTATGGGGCCGGTTTCTGGCGGGGCCAGGGGCCGGCCGAGCTCCCGTGAGAACGCTTTACCTCGGCCAGCACGGTGACGTTTTCCCGTAGTCGCTGCTGCTGTTGATTGGGGAGCTTCGCGAGGGCGGCGTCAGTGGGGACGAAGAGCGTGAACGTCTGGTCCCCGTCTTCCAGCAAGGCCCGCACCGACAGCGGCAGCCGGCTGAACAGCCCTGCCACGACCCTGAAAAAGAGAGGTGAGAGGGGAGAGAAAAGCGAAAGTAGAAACGACGGCTTTTATTTCCGGTTTCTCGCCACCCAAGGATGATGCACGTGCGTTCTAAAAATCGCAGCGCCGATAGAAAAAAGCAATTGGGCGGGTGGGGATTTTACACTAAGAGGGGCCTAAGGGGGCTTGGAGGGGGGTATTTAGCGCCCCATCCTAGCACCCAGACGAGAGGTCTGGGTTCGATTCCCGTCGGAATCCCACTTCGTCTTCTCTCCTTTCGCCACCATTCCGTCCTCCATGGGATTTCCTCGGAACACTCTGCGGTTTCTTCCGACGTCTAAACAAAGGGGTTTGCACCAGGGACTTTGTTGGTACTTGCAGGGTTGGCTGAGGCCTCGCAACACGCTCTACCTTACTTCGACAACATGCCCCCCAATACCCAATTCAGAACGGGTGTTTGGCAAAGAAAGAAATATACTCCTTCCTTGTGGAGATGCATCTATTAAGTGATAAAACAGCAAATAAACACTTTTGTCCTGCCCTATCTTTAAAAAGCAGGATATCACCTTTACAAGATACCTACTATCCCCCAGATTTAGTGACGTGTCATGTGACTACAGAAGTGAACTTATTCTCTTCGATGGAATTGTATTAGTGAGTAGGGCTGCTAGATCTATTGCTATTATACGGTTTATACGAAGTCAAGGTAAATAGTTCACCTTCATAGACAATAATGCAAGGCCCCTACCATGATGGAATAGTCGTAAACCACCTTCAAGGAGAAAATATCCAACGTCCTTCTTGGCCTGCTCGTTTCCCAGCCAGACCCGAACCCCATAGAACATATCTTGGATTAACGTTCTACTCGTTTTTAGACAGGATCACGTGACTTTTCAATATTGTTTGGAATAAATGATATTATTTTAACTAAAACACACACACAAAGGAGCAATCGGTGAAAAGCCCATCAAATTCTCAAACAATCTATTAGTCATGGTTAGATTATCCTTAAAAAAAGAAAAGAAAAACAAGAATTATTTCGGGAATGCAGTAATTTCGGTTCGCCGTGTGGATTAAGAGCCGCTCGAAAAATCTTACCTTGTCTGACTCATAGACTGCAGTTTTTGTATTAGGTTTTGGTAGACGTAATACAGCATGTTGTCTACCATGTGGATGACGCCATTAGCCACAGGGATATTCGGCAGCAATACTTCCGCTATCACTTTGTTATTCGATACATAAACTACAAAAACAGAGTTTGATGTATAAAAAAAAAATTAATAAAAACGAAGAAACAATTAAATGAGATTAAAATAAAAATTTTAAAAAAATATATGCAGTGTAAAAATTTTAACGTTTGAAATTATAGAAAAATATATTTAAACGTCTATTAAAGGCGACTTCGCTCTTGGTACTTTTTGATTAAATATATAGAACGCAACGCCACCTGGTGATTCATATGAATAAGTTAAAGATTTTTGTTGGCAACGGTAATTTAATTTTCATAATTAATTCTTCCTAATAAGCATTTCTCTTACGCAAAAGTTAAACCTCGTTTCAAATGTGCGATGAGAAAGAGGACATTGGGGAAAGTTTTCTTACACATTTAACTGACATATTTGATTAAATTCGGTTAATTGCATATTTTCTGCAAGTATATTCGTTTGCCGGTTAAAATATATCAAATAATTGTTTTACCAGTTTTTATTTTTCTGTAAATTTAAAGCTTACTTTTATTATTCGATCTCGAGAATTTCAAGGTTCCAAGCAAGGGTAGCAAGGGCAGCAACTCTGCATTACTGGGTAGAAAATAAACTTTCCCCAGAATAATATGCGCTTTAAAAACCTGAAAGGAAATGTAAACATTTAATTTTCTACTTGAAGTAGATTTTCAAAAAAGTAAAAACTAATAGCTTTTTTTTTTTAATAAAAAACACAAATTCAAGGTTTGAAGAGATTGAACAGGATGGCTCGGAATGTTCAGTCTGAATAAATAATTCGGTTTACTTGTTCTCCAATGACTGCTATAAACAACAAAATATCATCTCCAGATGGCATTCACGTGACATTAAATGTGATACATAGTAAATTTCATGTAACAAAAAATTAATGACTATTTTAAAGAAGCAGAATACTATCTTTACGAGGTATTTAATATCTGCCAGATTTAAGGACATGTAATGTGACTAAAGAAGTGAACTGATTCTCTTTAATGGAACTGTTACAGGGCCAGAGCTACCCGGATACGGTTGCATCTGCTATTATACGGGTTTTTACGATGTCAAGGTAATCAGTTCAACATCTTGGACAATAATGCAAGGCCCCGTCGCGATTGAATAGTGGTAATTCACCTTCAAGTAAAAAAAAATTTTTAAATTCAGCGTCCTCCATGGCTTGCTGGTTTCCAAGATTTGAACCAACATAGAACATTCTTGGATTAGTTATCTACGCACATTGGAAAGCGAGCACCTGTCCTGGGTTCTTGCGACAGAAAAGTTAAACACTGCCGCAAGACCGCACCAGACGTTTGGTGAATAGTACAAGACGCAGATGCATTGCTGGAGTGTAAGCTAGACGTAGCCATGGGCAACCAATGAAGGTCATGTGACTATGGAGTGCCAATAGTGACTATTAATGCTTGTAATAATGCAGCTACACACATTGAACAATGCTTAGATGTTGCCCAAAATAAATTCTACATGTCAAATGTTATGGTCCGTAAATTATTTCACACTATCCCCACATGTCTGCTCCCCTTTAAAGAAAAAGCATAAAACAACAAACTCAGATAAAAACTCTAAGCCAGTGAACACAAGGTAGGTAAATTTAAACGTTCGATCTTCATCATTCATCCCGCAACATCCCCGAATATGCTTATACATATGCCCGTCAGGGTTAATTATATCTGTCGTTTCATAACCTCGCCAGGACTCTTTTGTCGAATTAACAACTCTCTCTCTCTCTCAGTGCGTCGGGAGGTATGGCGTATAAATGAAATCGAATCCGTTAAAAGCCCACGCGTTGTGCTGGAGCCTGACTTGATGATATCCCCGCTTGAAAGTAGCCGCTGGGAAGGTAAAGAGGCCTGTTGAAGAGGTCATATTATGTCCGGGAGGGGACGCCACCTGATAGCTTTATGGATATTTCAGTTGGCGTAAGTAGATAAGTGTGTTGTAAATTACAGCCAGTCTCTCTTCCAATAAACTGCTTTTTGGCGTCACTTATTAAGCCTTCCAGGGGATTGTAGCCAATAAATTTCCAGCTTGCAGATCGAGTAAAGCTGACTCAATCGCGATGGAATATTATTTAAATAATAAAACACACCTCAGACATCTGCCTGCTCGGTCGACTTTTCGTTCAAACTTCGTACTCGGTGAGATTATGGGCCAGGCCTCAGCGCCCGCACGTGTCGCCTACTTCCGATCAGCCTGGCATGGCTGGCTGATTTCGAAACCTCTGAAGCGAAAGCGCTGTTCGCGCTAATCACGAGAATGGAAGAAATTCCTTTAGCGGCTTTCCATTGGAACCGTTTTTACTTTCTTTTTTTTTTACATTTTGAATTATGCAATCTCCGATGTATTGTAGATATTTTCAGAAGCTTGGGTAATCACGAATATCCTACCAGACATACTTAATGCAGAATGTTTTTCATCATACTTAGGTGGCGCTCGTCACCCAAGTCTCTTTTTTTGTTTTTTTGGTATCCTGCTAATTCCTTAAGACCAAAGAAATGAAAAATTACGCTTAGTGCCTGCAATACTTCACTCCCATATTGAAATGTTTTTAAAATAAATTATTGGTTTAGATATATATAATAGCAGAACAGTTTGTATGTTCTTTACATTAAAAAAAAAAATTGTAGCACTGAAATTGATTTCGACTTACCAATTATCTTCATAGTTTCTTTATCATCATTTATTAAGGACTTCGTCATTAATTAATACACAAGGCACCATTCAGTCAGTACCTATGCGCAAGTCATCACTTCCGAAATACTAGGCATAGCCCCCTTCTAGCCATCATCAACACTTACTGCGCACTTCGTGATTCCACGTCGCGTCTCTTGTTTTTTAAAAAAAGAAATTTAAAGGAATTAATTTTTTTTGAGCGAAGGACACGAATTTTAGTTTTGCCGTGCCTTAAGCATCCCAAGACTTCAATTTCTTTCTCCTATGTAAATATATAAAGATATTAATGTTCAGATTTGTAGATACAGCTGACGGTACGTTTGTTTGGTCGAAAAAAGACTCATTCTTTTGTAACTTTATTTCGTAGCTGAAAACGTTGGAAACTTATTTTTTGGTTGTTAAGCAAGATGCCACGACCGTTGCGCTTACAATACTCGTAACATCTCCTCTCTACTCTCATATCTCTCGCTCTCTCATCTCTCTCTCGTCTCTCTCTCTCATCTCATCATCTCTCTCTCTCTCTCGCTCCATCATCAGCTCATCTCTCTCTCTCTCTCCTCTCTCTCTCTCTCGCTCATCAGCATCTCATCTCTCTCTATCTATCTCTCTCATCTCTCATCATCTCTCTCTCTCTCTATCTCTCATCTCATCATCATCTCTCTCTCATCACTCTCTCTCTCTCTCATCTCTCTCTCTCTCTCTCTCTCTCTCTCTCTCTCTCATCTCTCTCTCTCTCCTCTCTCTCTCTCTCTACATCTCATCTCTCTCTCTCTCATCTCTCTCTCTCTCCTCTCTCTCTCTCTCTCTCTCTCTCTCGCTCTCATCTCTCTCTCTCTCTCTCATCTCTCTCTCTCTCAATCATCATCATCTCTCTCTCTCTCTCTAAAGTCATCGTATTTTTAATAAACTTTTCTGCAGAAGGTCAAGCTGCCGAGTAGCGGGCCGGACTTACGTTCTGAAGCAGGCTCACATTCCCGAACAGCCTGTCCTGGCCGTACTTTGGCATCGAGTTGAGATAGGAGTCGTTCGGCGAGAAGGCCGTGAAGTAGGCATCCTGGCTGTCGCTTCGAGCGAGTATCTCTGGCAGCACTGTTGCCGCTTTGCTGATTGACCTGCGCACAAAGGACAAAAAAAAAATGAGTAAACTGGACCGTGTCTGAAAGTCCCACGAAACAGAGAAAGAGATGAGCAACACAAACATTTTTTGTTTCCTGTTCACCTGAATGGAACTACACTACTTCAGATGTGCGTGTACATAGATAACCTTTCCTAGACCACTTTACCAAAGTTAACAGTCAGTTAGTTCTATGATCATAAACTTCATTTACTCATGGAATCCTTTCCTGAACTACTGCATTAACCATTTCGCCACCGAAGTGAAAATAAGGTACCTGGCTGCACAAATCTTCAAGAATGTAACAATTCTTTTACCAAACCCTGCTACTTCACGCATGGCCTATCTTGCTTTGTATCCTCACGGACGATTTCTAAGAGTTTGTCACAGCGCCACCTACAGTAAGAACGAGTGCGAAGGGTTATTGTATTTAGTGGCGATTTTGTATGTCAGAGATCTTTGAGATACCGTAGATTTTCCCCGTCGTCATAGAATTCTTCCAGATTGGGAAAAAAGACTAACGATAAAGATAATTGGTCTTTGGCTGCAACAATTACCAGTCTTTTACATAACATTTAAAAACAACAACAGCGAAGCGCATCCCCTTTCTTTGCTGTGTAGCTGTCGTAAGCTTGCAGAAGGAAGCACGAGGAACACCGCACGGCAGCGAGAAGTAAGGCGACTCTCGGGCTTCGAGCCGCATTCGGCGCACTTCTACTTTCAGTTTACCAAAAAAGCGATGGCGGTGCTGTACGCTCTTCTTGCGGCTACAAGATTTACCGCCAGAGGGCGTGACTAACTTTTTTTGGGGGGTTCTTTAATCGGCTGAAAGTAAGTGAACGACGACCACGCTGGTAAGTCTGTCTACGTCGAGCTTTTCCCGAAAATAGCTTCCAGAAATTTAAGCTGTGAATTCTCGAGAAACACCGAGAAAAGCTGACGCTGAACGACTCATTTGGCCATCAGCGAAAAAGGAAATTAAAAAAAAAAACAACATTCGCTTTATTTCAATATTCTGTACGATTTTGTGGGTAAGTACACGATTTAAAAATAATTTAAAAAAACCTATGCAAAACGTTTCTGAAAAGTAAAAGCCAATAACACGGATGCGTTGACCGTGAAATACGTTCTGTTCAAGGGAATCACCAGAAATTCGGTAACGCCTTTTGTTTCCGGATGGTTTTTCCAAAAGTTCGAATGGTTTTACGATGAAGCCTTCGTCCGAACCCAATAATCAGTGGATGCTGACACAAGGAAAAACTCATCTACTTACTTAATAAGGGCTGTTGAAATTCCATCGATTGCAGTGAACGTCACGCAACAATAGACTTAGCGTTAATTCAGTTCTAGCAAGAATCTATTGTTTTAGTCTGCGCTTTTCTTCGCAGATCTGACGTGACGTCATTCTTTTGTCATTAAAAACTTTCCGCACCCGAAGAGTCCCGTTAAAAGGGTTTCAAAGTAGAGAGTTCAAGGTTTTGTTTCTCTTTTTCTTTTTTTCTTTTTTTTTTGTGGGATATGTGGAAAAGCGATTATGCAAAGTTGAAAATCTACTTCCCCATAGCTTTATAATAATAATAATAATAATAATAATAATAATAATAATAATAATAATAATAATAATATATAATAATAATAAATGTTCTTTCGTCCTCGTACTTGAAAAGAAGGCTACGATTAAGATGACCGGTAGTGATGGCGCCAACTGCCTTCCGGTGACACGGAAACTGCGAATCTGCATTATTTTTTAAATAAAATCGAACTAAAAAAATTTTTTTTATCTGAAATCTCAATCGGTTTATTCGATACGAAAAATATAACTCTAGAGAGAGAAAGAGAGATAAAAGTAAATAGATGGGGGCTTTGTCAGGCGCCAGGAAGTTCCAGCGAGATATCTACCCTGAAATCAAAAAAAAACGCCGATCTTCCGTTTTCTAATTTTGCCAACTATGACCATTCAGAACGCGACATATGCCGAGTCTTCTGTGTTTCCTTCAGGATGTAAAGCCATTTCCGCAGATTATTCTTTTGAAGAAAAACGGGTGAGGGGACGCACAATTCAAATGGAGAGAATCCAAGTGATCTACGAGTATTGGCGATCAATCACTTCTATCTGGTGGCCGTAACTGTCCTCCCACCGACGGCCGGGGCCGGAAAAGGAAGTGCCAGACGGTCGAGCGGCCAACAGGGTCAGCTGACTATCTACGCTCGTGAATTAATTATATTTCCGTTATGAATTAATTTTCGTGTAAAGAAATATCTCTTTAATGGCGTAAAGCGGTAAGAACAACCATTTTCCCCACCCCCGAAGGGTTTGCAGATTCCATCAGCTTTAGATTTTGAACAGAAAGCAGAGGACATGGCGGCTGCATCATCGTTGTCGGGAGCCAACCTTTTTCCTGCCCCTCTGCGTCCTTCAGGACCGTGATAATCGATGGGACTTCACAGGGAGCTGGACGCGGTAGCGCCCACAGCTTGTCGGCGCGGAGCGGAGTCCGCGTGAATCACAGGCTTCACGTCCCAACAGGCGCAGGCCATAACTTTTTCCAGCAGATGGTTGTGACTCGAGTGTCATCCGACCCGACGAGCCAGAATGCTGATTAGCGCGGCGTGCGGCCAAAGGAACGTGTGCGGAGGGCAGCGCGCCAAACACGGTCTGAGGTTAATCACGAGGGAAATCCCTCCACTACGACACGACGCGCGACCCTACACGGGCCATAAATCACTCTTCGCTACTGAGCACACGGACGTCGGGGAAGAGCGGGCGGCGCCTTGTCTGCACTTGCAGAACGAACATGGTGACCGGCGATTATCGCAGATTTGCGGCTCACTAGAGAGAGATTCTTACAATAATGCAGAAAGGTGATTTTCCGTTTTCACAACGTTTAGAAAAATCCTGCCCTGCAAAGTTTAATGATGGAGCCATGTTAATAAACAAAACAAAAGAAAATAGAACGGACTCTGTAGCGGTGGCAAAGAGGAAAAAAGCAAATGTTTAGTTTAAAGATTAACCGCCATTGTACATGTAAGAACTTTTTATAGGCTCTTGGGAAAACAGCCCGATCCGCTACCCAGCTAAGCGGTAACCCGGATAGAGAAATGATCACATGATCACTTGTCCATAAAACACCACATTGGCTGCACTAAGCCCGAAAAATTTAGTTTCGGAAAGAAAACAAGGGGTAAATTTTAACTAAAATCTCAAACGTGATGAGAAGCGTATTTCAGTTGCAAACCAACAAATAGAATGGTAATTAAAATGTTTTCAGTTCTAAAGCATTCGGAATACGTTAAATAATATTAATAATAATAATAATATTTAAAAATACTAAATCAGGGACGTCCGGTGGCGACATCTCAAGAAGGCGACGCCTCTCGTTCGGGTCCTGGCGTGACGTTTCTCTGCAATATGCGAACGGTGTCTTTCCAGTTCGCTTGACCCTGGCACGTCCAGTTAGTGTCCCCACAATTTTATTCAAAAGCAAATTCAAAATGCATTCAAAATCTAAACAAGTCGTGTATTATTTTTTTTTAATTGAGAGCCCTTATCTGACTCTGTGCACGGCACGACGTTAAGGGACAGAACAGTTCGCCGTTTAAGGAGACTCTTCTCCGACCAAGGTCGAGCGGGGTCGGGGAAGAGTTCATTTTAAATCACCAGGGCAATTTTAAGGGTTCCTCCCGCCTCCTCTAGTAAAATTCCAGATAATTAATTAATTCGGAAAAAATTATACCGATAAAATAAGGATCCTATTCGCAATACGACTGTTCTTGAACGGACCTCTGGAATCTCAACACCGCAGCTGGCGATGAATGATGGAGCCTGCTCCTGCTCCGTCCGGCCTAATGAAACCTTCCAGAGAAAGTATTTTTTAAGAAAATCTTGAAATTAGATTCCGTTCGCCTCGGCGTCGGTTGGTTCCAAGTAATGGCGTGTCAAATATGTTCCTTAAATGGTCAGATAACCTACGGTTTATCGAACGACTTTCGTCTTGATAATAGAGCGATCATTCACTTGGTACGACGCGTCGGCTCTCTTTATACAGCCGGCATAATTGGCTGCCAAACAGGACGAACAAATTGGAAATATTATCTATACAATACTTCTTAACTATCCCAGCTAAAAGCATCTCGGAAAAGTAACTAAACGCCTTATAAAAGGATACAAATAAAAGCCTAGTTTTCTCTGTCCTTTAAGTACAGAATAAATCATTTATAATTTTCCTTTAATGCGTTGTCAATGACGACACTTAATATAATTTGCGGCGACTTTTACGTTGTCCATCCGCGTCATCTTTTAACTGACGCTGAACACGAAAATGCAGGTTTACCTCGCCTCTAATTAATGTCACAAAGACCCAAAAAAGACATCTTACTTGCATAACTTTTAATGTGGAAGCTAGTAGATGTCATGCAAATGCTGTGTAAATATGGCCTTTCAGTTCTCTGTCTGCCATTAAAGATGCAGTAAAGATGAACTGACCTCTAATGTAAATTTTATTACAACTAGGAGATATGTACATCACTGGAAAGCAATAATCTGGCTTCAATGGCTTTATGAAATGGATGACCAAGACAAAACTAAATTTATGCAGACTGTTTTAATTAAATTTTGAAGTGTTAAGAACAGCAGCTAAACAACCTCCGCTCGAAGACTTCAGAACATTGAGAAAACGTACAATTAAATTCTACAGGTGCATAATAGATGAAGTTATCTGACACCGAGGACAGCGACATTTATGTCATCGGTACGAGTTTGAATTAGAAATCGGACATAAAGAGACGAACTTCTCACGAACAGCCCAGCTAGCTTAGTCCGTGGGTTTAAATGCGCTAACTTTAAAAAGAAACAAAAAAAAGGTAACTTATTGCTTTAGTTTAGAAGAAATGCTACATGGGAACAGAAATCTTCGACTCAGAGAAAAGAAAAACTTGTCGGTGAGGTTTTTAAAGTCTCCCACAATTAAAAATACCACTGCAATTTTATTAGATTTCTGTCTTTATAACACCATGCCTCTCTGATACGTCAGCCAGTTTATCACTAAGGCATCCATCCAGAATTTGCTACTGCCCTCCCTCCACACAGCGAACTCCCATCAATATTTTTCGAAATTTCCGAGTGTGACCTCCCTTAAAACGTCTACTAACCAAACTGGGATGATCTAATATAACCTTTAGTCGTTCAGGGTGTTCTAAGTGCATCTGTGGTAGGAGCCCAGAGCGGAGTCTTTTCGGACTCCAAGCCCGAGACGGAGTGTTTATACAATAGAACAGGAACCTCTCTGCTTGTATGTTTTACAGTTTGGTCAGGTGATCTTGATTGGTTTTACGGCTGACTGTTAATTACGATTCTTGTTGATAATGAGTCGTGGGTCCTTTCCTGCCTTGACCTTTTTGACTTAATATCTGCCTATAGCAATGAGCAGTCGTTGATCGAGATCCTTTTTCGTTTAATACAAATTGTTGCGTTACTGCGGCATATATATAAAAAAAGAAGATGCTGATCCAATAATTTAAAATTAAAGAAAGAGGAAACGTAATTGAATCTTACGAAAAAGATAACGTTTTCATGTCTGGTGCTTCGTGATACCGACGCAGTGTCTTCGAGCTGCCAACAGGGGCGATAACCATGTCGATGACGTGCAAAACACCGTTGTCTGTTTGAATGTCTCCTTCAATCACAGTGGCTCCATTTACGTTATACATCTGAAACGAGAAACAGCGCGTTACTGGTATCGCAGAATAACAGTTATATGAAAATATACTGGGAAATAAAGATATCAAGAAATACTATCTGCATAGACATGAAAAAAGAAAGAAAAAAAACAGTTCCGCTATCATTTGCAGAATTTGGCTTTCAGTTTGAAAACGATTCATATCTAAACGTGTTCCCTTTTCAGATGCAGCGTTACAAAGTTTAAGATAAAAACAGTTTAGTTTTCTCGTCTTTTGTTCGTACAGTGCAAGAACGAACAGAAAGACCCTGAAAGCAAAGTGTCGCGGTTGGCGGCTAGGAGAGGCTGCCTTTTGAGCCACAAAAGGCCCGACACTTCCGAGTTTGGCCGAGGAAACGTTGTTAGGAATCTTTATTTATAGATGTGGGAGGAAAATCTACACGTCGGGCTGGTGAAGAAGACCGAAAAGAAATGCCGCAGTGAACAGGGCCAACCAGGAATCGAACTCTGGCCCTCGACGTTGGTGAAGTTTTAGCGATTGTACTTTCGCGGCCAAAATTTCTAAAATTAATTTTTCAGTTGCAGAAATATCAAAGTGAGGGAAGTTTACTTAAAATATGTTAAAGACAGTCAGTCTTTCTCTCTCTCTCTCTCTCTTAGCATAATCGACGACTAAATTGAAATCGAAAATCTCTCAGTATTTTCGAGCATGAGAAGTAACAAATATTTCCTTTTTTATTTATCATCAAAGCTTAAAATAAGTTCTGCACGAAGCATCGTTTCATCTTTCAGCAGCTGCCACCGACTTCAGCTAAGAAAATGGAGAATTTCAAAAAAGCTCGTTGCATGCATCGACTAGCAAAGTAAACGCTAACAAAACAATAAATAAGACAAATACTTAGAAAAATGAAATTAGTTTCTTTCTTTGAGTGTAAATTTTTTTTTTTATATAATCTAAAGACACCAGGTAAAATTATTTGAACGGAAGCAGTAAAAAATGCGGATGTGAACGCAGGAAATCTGGTGGCATCGATGCTGTAAGTCTTAATATGTACGAGCTTTGCCGTGGTTTCTTCTCCTCCACCGGACGGCCGCCTGTGTTTTTTCGGGTGGATGGGGGCGATGCTCTTAGAGCCGACTACGGGCGCTGCGCTTTTCCGGGAGGAAAATTCAAGAGAGTTGTATTTGTTTGGTAGATCTGAAATGAATCCAGTTCTTCTGTCCAAAGGTTTGGAACCAGATCAAGCCAGTAGAGTTGCTGGTCAGATTTTTATCCGTTTATTTTTCGTGTCTGCAGGACTTAGCAGATAAGCGGGTAGAACGGGTCGTGACAGTGACAAACCGGCTGCCGCGCCTGTTTATTATGAATATATACACTGGTCCGAACAGATAAGCGGTGTAAAGGGAAACCTATACCCTTTTAACCGTACGCCGCGGATAGCATAAGATAAACTGTTTTAACTACAAAGGGAAGTAAATTAAACGTTGGCGGCTGCCAGTAAGCCAAGCTGCGAAAGAGGTTGGGACTCTTACCAGACTTTCGTTGGCAGCGTGTTCGGTCTCTTTTGAGCTCTCAATCAATCTGTAGCGCGAGAGCGTACCTAAAGACTTCGGCGACGGTGAACTCTCAAGGTCAAAAACCTTGGAAGAGAAAATGATTTATTTAATTATAAATATTTAAGATTTGTTTACCGCATAATAACAGAAAAAAATCCCCGCGCTGTAGTTTTGTAAGTGCTTCTGTGTTTGTGCTTTTTTTACAATCTTCAGGAGAAGATAACTCCCCGGACAGGAAGATACTCACTGTTGCACTATACGTATCCTAATATATAAATATTTAATTAGATTTAGAGAAAGTATAGCAAGTTTAAATAGATTAAAACTCATTTTATTTCCTGCTTAAAGACTAATTCGTCTGATAATTATTTTGCACTTTTCAAAGTTCTTTAAAAAAATTATAAAATTTCTACAATTTTTATTTTAAATTTCAAGATTAAGAAGCGAAATAATTTATTTAACACCTTTGTAAACGGTTTATTTTGTATCCATACACAGGTGCCAAACAAATTCTAAAATATCCATTATTTTGTCTTGAAGAAGAGAATGGTAAATTTTTGTTAATGTGGAATTTGCAGAAAATAGAGGATTACTTTCCCCCACCTGTCTGTGACAGTGTTCTTTGTAAAGTGAAAATCAAAACAAACAACACAAATATTTATGTTAAAATAACAGAATTAAGATGATTTAAATCTGGATGGAATGTTCAGCTTAAATCACTTAAAAATAATTAATTAATCGGTTAGCTTTGTGTCCCTTCGCCCTAACCCTGACTCTTGCTGTCCGGTTAGTCAGATCCTGACGGAAGTCAAAATATAGCCTTGTTCACCGAAACTCTTAATCCCAGATAATAAGATAATAAAAGTGCTCTTTTGTCGGGGGTCCAGCCTCTGACGTAAAGTGCAGGTGGAGTGGACAACGTCTTTTATCCAATATACCGAGGGAAGCGTTTCTCTGGCCACAAGAGGGTCCTCGAAGGTCGTTTTCTGGAACTGACCTGAACAGTCCTGGGCGAAGCTTAGTCTCGGATGAACCTCGAGCCACGGGTCCTGAACAGGCACCGCTGGCGCTTCTGTTGTTTTTGCTTGGTAGACCAAAGGAAGAAGACCAAAAATACATAAAGATAAATCTGCCTCACCCTTTGATCTGAGGGAAAGGGCCGGTAAAAAGGTTCAGCAACCGGCCTTGATTCGCCAGAACCAAAAAAAGTACAAGTCGTCTATAGCTCTAGTACAGACTGAATCACGTCTATTCTTGTAGGCTCATCACTTCAGCTTCAGATGTGGAAGGGAACCAGATCAGCCTCCCGACGAAAACCTTTGCGGTCGGTCAGCGATGAAACCGTGCGCGACGGACCATGATTCGAACCCCGGCTCTCAACCATAAAATTCCAATGAATTAATCGCTGAACCATCACGTCATGGTATTTACACGACATTATACACAAGATATAGTAAATTGGCTTAAGAAAGGTGAGCCGTTAGTAGAATCTGCGACAGTAACAGACGGCCAAAATACGGAACCAGAAGAACCCGGCCTGACGTTTTCCTAACGAGAAGTGAAGGAAATCAGGGAACTGGCCGGACCCGCAACAAATGAAAGCTACACTCACTTCTTCTGCAATGATGAGTGCTACAATAAATCCACAACGAACCAGTTATATTATGTAAACAAAGAGTTCTTTTGAGTTAAAGGCGAAAACGGTACTTGGATGAAGACAACAAATGGAGGCTTAGTAATATTATGTAAATGAACTATAAATGCAAAATCTCGACACGTAGAAACAGTAAGAACGCGCGCCGTGGATGGATTACGACATGTCGGGAGGTCTTCACCTCTCGGCGGAGCTGTATCGATCCGACCGGGACCCTGGTGCTGATGAGATTACTATTCAGATTTCTGACGATGTTTACTTGGATCCGGGAGCCGATGTATCGATTGTGGAAAGCCTCTTGTGTCACGTGTTTCACACCCACCGTGATTTCCACAAACTACCGCCCGGCACCTCTCGAGGTGCGGACAGGTCTTTGTTAGCAGGTGGAAGCCACTTGGTGCAGTGTTCAGGGTGGGTCGAGGAGTGCACAGGCTGACAGCGGACAGGGATAAGGTCTTTGAAACAGAGCAGAACCGACAACCAAGAATGTTTTTTTAAAAAAAACTGTGATTATTATTAGTGTAGGTAACATCTATGTCTATCGCTGCATAGATGAGTCATTTCGATACATTTTATTGCATTCTGTACTTTAACATTTTGTCCCAACCAAACTGAAGAATATAATAATCTATAGAAAAATTACTAAATATACAGGGATGCACAAAAGTAAGTAACCACCACCTTGTAATCTAGCAGGTTAAACGTTTACTATTTATATCCTTTCTGATATCATATGCTAATAACAGTGATGACGCTATTTCAGACTTTCGAAACTATTTTCTCTTGTTCAAGCAAATAAAATGCGTTATCAATTAATGAGGGGATAACTTTTTAAAATCAGATTAGATTATATACAGAAAACTATCAGCGCCATCGAAAACATCGAGGCCGAATGACTCATCGACTTTCATGCAACAAAATCTCGCCCTAACCTCACCAGCGAGAGTGAGCAAAGTCCGTCCTTACATTAAGTTTTTTTTGTCATAAATTATGAAGACTGTCTTCACAAGATATTTAATGATACATTCAGCGGCCATGGAAACAATTTAGAGAGCAGGAACATATTTTCCGAAAACCAGTTCAAGGTCAATCATGGGCGACAACTCGTAGATGACCGCTTTGTGCCCGTGTTTGAATCCGCGAAGCAGAACTCCATCATCAACCCAACTCGTGTTTGTCTCTGTTACCACACGGACGTTGTTATCAGTCCCAACCACGCGCAAGAGGCTGCATGGGAGAGAGGGTTCTATGTGACACGGCCCATGGTGCGTATTCCCGTGACCCTCCGCCACAACTCGAATCCACTGAACTGTTGCCGTGAACACGTCGCTCGGACACCCCGTGACTGGAGCCACGTTCACTTTAATAATGAGTCAAGACTGAGCCTTTGGTGTAGGTCACGGAACACGCAACCAGTTCAGGAACATCACGAGAAAGCACTGCTGTGGTGGAAGTGTGGTGGACTGGGCGTGCAGACCTGCATGTGGCTGTGGAAGGTACCCTGACTGCATTGGAATAGAGGGGCAGTCAGACCATCCGCACGTGCATTTCGATATACCTTGTCTTTAGTGGATGGCAGCGCTCGCTCACTCGGAGCCCGTATCGGCCGACATCTTGAAGACCAAACCATGATCAGTATTATGTGGTCAGCACGATTTCATGAACTACATTTTATTGAGAATGTTTTGGAATGCTCTAGGAAGACATGTTTCTTCCTTTCAACTCCTCGTCAATAACTGAAAAGTTCTCTAGTAGAACAATGGATTTTATTGCCTACCGCTCTCGCTAACAGGGTTGGGGCCACTGCGAGTCGCGCACTGCTGTCAATCGACCAGGTCTGATTCCGCTTTGCCTGCATTCTCTATGCTCGCTTTCTCGTTTCCTCATTTTCTCCCACTTGTTTTCCTTCATACTCAGAAAGAATATTCATAATTCACGAATTTCTTTGATTAAAGTTCTGATAAGTGAAGACGAATTTGTGCTGATCATTTATCGAATTAGACTTTAATCATTTTTTTAAAAAACAAAAACTAACTATTTTTGTTTCTCGGTTAACTTTCGGAAGCTAGTGTAGTTGGCCGAGACATCTTGATTGATAACAAATCACGGTTTTCTCTTTCCGTTAAAATTAACATAACTGTATTAGTTTTCTTCGGGAAAGCCCTGCCTGGGCCTAAGGAGCGTTCAAAGGGATGTTTTCATTTTCGCGTGCGTTACTGGCGATCAGTTCCGGTCTCGGCAGTCAGTTGTGCTGCAGCCAACGCAAACAAGAGAGTTTGGTGATGACACTTCCGCTACGTAACCTGTTTTCCCAATAACGTAAGTAAAAGTGAAACTGTATCGTTGCATTATTTTCTTCTCCGACGGCCAACAATTTCGGATCCAATACGCGGCAAAACCTTAAGGGAGCAATTAGCACTCGGTTTAGAGTGAAGCAAAAAATTAGAACGAGAAACAATACATGAAGACAATCTAAGAGATTGGCTGGTATGCAGCAGCGTAGAAAAGGTACACGCACTGGCTACCGACCGAATGGCGTGGAAGAGAGGAGAAGACGGGGATAAATTATCATCCCTGTAAATGGGGAAGAGAGAGATGGGGAGAGAGACGAAGATAGGAGATAGCTGGAGAGAGAGGAAGAGAGAAAGACAGAGAGCGAGAGATCTAGAGATAGAGAGAGAGTAGAGAGAGAGAGAGAAGATAGAGAGATCTCTCTGTATGCCGTCAGTACAGGAGAGAAAGATGGCTGTCATTGCATGATGACGTCAGTACACAGATATAGATGACGTCATTACAGAGAGAGATGGAGAGAGAGAGAATGAGAGAAGAAAGATGATGTCATTGCAGTGATGACGTCAGTACACAGATATAGATGACGTCATTACAGAGAGAGATGGAGAGAGAGAGATGGAGATGGAGAGAGAGAGAGAGATGATACCAGTAAGAGAGAGAGAAAGACTGATTGAGATAGAGGAGAGAGAGAGAGAGAGAGAGATGGAGGAGAGAGAGAGAATGGAGAGTTGTTGTGTATTTCATACTTTTTATGTTTAACCAAAGTGACGGCTGTTTTTATTTTGACAGAACTTTAAAACCTTGAATTTTTCGCAAGTTCAAAAATCGCCTCTTTGCTTCCTTCAGATCCTCTTTATAGTGTCTCCCTTCTATAAATTTACAGAATTTACTTTTTAATTTCTTTTTTTAACATAAAAATCCGGTGATCGTCCGACTTTGGAACACGCATTAAGCGAGTTCAAGTCTGTGGTAATAATTTTCATTTCGTCTGAATTAAATTTTAATTACGAAACTTTAAAACTGGGATCGTAAATATGACTTCGAGTTGCATAATGCATTATCCATAAAAATTACTAACGCCATGTAATCAGACTGCCTAATTTAAGGGTTAAGCATACCTATAAAATTCTCATTTTTCTCACGATCTTTTTTGCCCCAGATCATTAAACCTTATTTCAAACTTAACTGTTTCGTGCCTAACTCATTATCCATAAATTTGATTTACAAATTCTAATTATAAATGCATTCTGTCTTTACTTTTTCTGTTATCTCGGTTTTCGAAATTAATCTTATCTGTCCAAAAGTTTTATCGGTACCCTTTTCTGTAATTATTTATTTATCTATTTATTTATTTATTTCCCTAACCCAGTATTAGAATTCCAACCATTTTTTCCCCAATCTTGACAACCGTTATCTCAAGAACAAGCCGCGGAACATGGAGATCTGCGGGCTCGTTCGCGGGTTGGAATGCAATTAATTAATAAATTGGCGTTGGCCAAAAAAAACAAAAAAACAATGGATGAGCGCAAAAACCGTTTTCATTACAGATAAAAATTTAGCCACGAATTAAGATGGGGCTGGGCTGAGCTCCGTGAGGGGCAGAGAAGGGAGGTAATTTATGAGATACTATCCATCCGCTATCTCTTAAAACTGATGTTACCAACAGTACTGCCGGCGGTGATTCCAATTTGAATACATCGAGCAGAGATTTTGTGAAAGCTGGGCAAGAATAATGGCTTCTTTTTGATTTCCTACACGCATCAAGCAATTCTTAATTAAAAGATACCGACTAATTTTAATTGAAACCCTGCTGAACGGCATTTGACTGTATCATAGCATAACTGCGGCTGTGTACAAAACTACAACACAAACGTTAAATATTTCAATAAAAATACCTTTCAGAATAGAAACGTGCGAAGTCTGCAACACGTTTTTACCTGCTAATAATTAAGGAACTATTCTCGAGATGCAGCGCTTAAAGTCAGCACAAGTGTGGTGTGTTCCATAGATGTGGTTCCTCGTGGACATTTCTTAGCTGAGCTATTAGAGCCATGCATTTTGTATTTCCTGTAGTACTGCAGCGTTAAAGCGGGTATATTTGGGTGGAGAGCCCGCCAGACTGGTAAGGTTGAGGGTCCGAGATCGGGTCAACCTTACGTTAAGGAAAACCAAAACCTGCTGTAAAATGTAGGATTAATATATCAGTACTGAGAACCAATCAGGTGACGGTTTCAAATAACCAATGAAAAGAGAGTTTGCAAAGAGTGTATGTTCGACTGACCGGAAATCATATCGCTTACACAGTTTAAAATATACATGCACATGCAACACGCAGGGAAAATTAAGATTAATGAAACAAAAATTTTAAAACTGTTATTCTTTCATTTTATATAAAACTGTTGTATGATATTTTAAAGTGTAATAGGTTACTAAAATACAGATTTTGTATAGTTTCACAATAAAAAAGATGAAGTCAAAATGGTTCTTTCCAATTTATCAACACAGATGTGAAACTTTACTTGCCATTCTTCTGGCCACTAATCATTGCCGGTTTTCTTTGCTTAGCAGTTCAAATGATGTCAGCACATTTCACATTCTTACAGATGGCGCTACCGACTGATGATGATGATGTCATTACTTGCAGCTTTTTGCCAAGAAGTTGAATAAACGCCAGAAAAATTTCTCGATTTCTACAATTCCGTTTTTGTTTTTGTTGTTGTTGCCGAAATAGCCCTTTTATTTCTATTTTTCCTAAAGATCCCAAATTTTATATTTTCTGTGTATGTGTGTGTGTATGTAATTTCATCATTCCGCTCCAAATTATATCAATCTTATTCTCAGAACTCGAGTTAATACAACTTTTTTAAGGCTATAAATCTGCCAAACTGACTGCTGCTTTATAGCTACACCTCTTTGATCTTGATTACTACTTCGCGAGGCTTTGGGCTTTGGAAAGTCTGATTACTGCGCACCACGCCCATAGATTTTCTCTCTCTCTCTCTCTCTCTCTCTCTCCTCTCTTTCTCTCTCTCTTCTTTCCTCAAACGCATTAAAAAGTAAAAGTTCTACTAAAACTATCAGAATAACCCTTGACGATTAGATAACAAAGCTTTATATTGGTTTTTCAATAAATTTAAAATACCACGTTGTATTTCATTACAGTAAGTTAATACGTTTTTTTTTTCAGAAGTACAGGCATAAAAACAATTTAATTTAATACTTTGCAGAGTGAACTATTTGAAAATAATGCGATATTTCGTTTAAAATACAGAAGAAAATATAAAAAGAAGCAAAGAAATTGAAACGCTATGGATTTCGCCCGTCATAAGAACGCGCACCTGTCGGCTGGCAGACACCTGACCGGACATCAGAACTGTCCGCACTAATGTCCCCGTTTGGTGCGCATGCGGAGATCGTTCGGTTTGGTAAGTTTCTCTACAAAAGGGGGCTGGCTGTCTGTCTGTCTTCGCGACCCCTACGCTTTGCTTCGTTTTTAAATAGTTTTCATTGCGTTGTTAAGCAGCCAACACCTCCGTCTGCCTTCGATGGGCTGGCCCTTCTTTAATAATATGGTGACTAAGCTTACACGCGATTGTTTCTCGTCGATGAGCCCATACACACCCGCGTTCTTTCAGGTTGAAGAATCAGGTGGGAGTGAACACCGTTAAACGAAACCGCCACGGTCATTCATCTCGCAGATGTCAGGCGAACGTCTTCTAGCTGGGCTACAAGACATCACTGCGGTGCGGATATCATCGGCTGTTCATAATAAAGACTTAACGGCTCGGCTGTAACGACGCTTGTGGGACCTCGAAAGATGATGTCTGCCTTTAATGCTTGTTACCGTCCGTGACGTAATTATCGAGCAAGTGATGGTTCGATTTTCAACGCTGGAACCAGTTAGCGGGGTCGTAACTTATGCACAATAATTGGCTGGACGGGTAGTTAGTTGGCTGCTCGCTCGCGTCTGACTAGCACCGGTTTTGGTTGAGTGGTCGACGGATATCTGTCGTCCTTCACTGCTTCAGCCAATTCACAGTCTGGCGAGAAACTGCCAGCATTTTCCTTGTGTCTGGTCTCTCTCACTGTCGTTTGTTTTTTTTTGCTTTTTTTTCAAAAAAAAAGAAAGGTAACAAAGAAAACAACGATAAAAATCCTCTAGTCCATACTTAAAAAACTAAAACTAATTATATAGTGAGCATAAGTCTAAAAGAATTCCTACTCGTTGACCACGTGTTCTTTCGCCCTGAAAGTCGCATCATTACAACTACATCTTTTCCGTACAGACAGGGCTGCTAAGTTAACTTTATTACAGGGAAGCTCATCTTTGATTACACTTAAAAGAAAAAAAAATCTTGCAACTTCTTCAACAAAAATAAAGAAAAAATAACAACAATATATTTTACGATTTTTCATCTAAAATATTAAATTATCTTTGATTTTAGATTTTTTTTAAAGGCAAAAGTGAGAAGCCGAAGATAACGTGTAGAAAAATAGCGATAACACTTTTTAATCTCTTGGCCACATTGTTGCCATAACACTCAGAGAGAGAGAGAAAGAGAGAGAGAAGAGAGAGAGAGAGAGGATGACGTCATATATATATATATATATAGAGAGAGAGAGAGAGAGAGAGAGATATGGAGATGGAGCGAGAGAGAGAGACAGAGAGAGAGAGAGAGAGATATGACGTCAGTACAGAGATGACATATAATATAGAGAGAGAGAGAGAGAGAGAGAGATGGAAGTGGATCAAGGATAGCGGAGTTGAGGGTTGATCTATCTGGCATTTAGACGTATCGTTGGAGGGGTTAGAGGCTGAAAGTTGTGGGAAAACTCTTGTGGACAGCTCGTGTCCGAGATGGAAAACCAAGAGCTGGAAAGAGGGAAATACGACATCCTGTTGGCCTAACAGCAGACTCTAAACCAATAATAATTTTTAGATTCTGATACAATTTCTAGTAACGAAATGGTGTGAGACAATCCGATTGATGGCCGGCCGGAAGCGATCATAGCGCACGCGTCGGAACAATGAAAAGTGGTAAACTCGTGTTTATAGATAAATACTAAATGAAAACGATTATTTCAAAAAAAGTATTTGAATTTAATTTGTATTAGATATCGTACGTGCGGCCAAATACATGTCAGAAATAAATAAATAAGCTATTGAATATAAAGCAAAGAAATGTTAGCTAAATTGCATGTTCTCGGTTTGTTATTTTCAGTTACACTGTGTGGGACTGGAGCCACCATTAAAGGAAGGATGTTGGGATAGTTTTATCCAGTCTGGACTGCAGTCGTTTAATGGAAGACCGGGGAAATGTTTCAAGTTTTTTAAGTACTTTTAGCGTGCTAGCACTATATACTTCATTTATGCGGCTTGACCATCATTTTCGCTGTATGGTTTGATATAAGAAAATCTGTCTCCGTTTCGAGATTGAAACAATAAAGAAGAAATACATATATATATATATATATATATATGAGATACCTACGTAGCATAGTTGGAGATATTAAGCTTCATTCTTTCAAACATGCTGAATTTCAAATTCACTCCAAGTGATCTTGGTAGACTCCTCTGCCATGTGTTATCCTTCAACGGGTTCTGGCCTACCATTCCCAGGACCCTCGTGAATAATGCCTTATGCAAACCTTAAAACGTGTTTTGAATTAAATGCGAACTATTCAAAATTGATAATTTTTTTTTTACTAACTTTAATTAAAGTATCACCCTGAAATTGCAATAAGACTGCCAACAATCCAAACATCTCTCCAGTCTGTTGAGCTGAAAATACACCAAAAAACTCGATGGTCGCGAGTTAGCATCCAACTGCCTCTAATCCTTTTCCGGACTGCACCCTGATGATGATCATGATGATGATGATGGCGACAGGTAAAGATTACCGAAACGTAGATCCTCTGATTATATCTGCAAACATTTGTGGCTGCGGAAAATGCCCAAACTAACCGTCTAAATTCTGTGGTGATACCAGTTGTAGGTCAATTGTTATGTCATTACCAAGGTAACCGAATTTCTCCCTTGAGACCTGTAAGGTGACGATCGTTTTGAAAATAAAATGCCCGTGCTTATAATATTATTCGGTAACCAGAAGAAACTAATTTCTGTGACAATGAAAATAATTCTTTTGTTGTATGCACGAACGAAGACTGTTGCTTGGTGACATTTGTGAACTTTCGTGAATTAATATACCTTTATTTGCAATTGGATTATATCTGGTGTCCCCTTTTTTTGGCCCGTAAAACATTTTTAGCTATTTTTTTTAAGTTTAAGCGGATGTTAAAATCTATAAGCAGAGCTGATGAACGGTTCTTAAAAATGATACAGAAAACGCTAAAATGAGGAATTTTTAAAGTACAGCAACGAAACATTCTGAATCTCGTGACCGTCGTAGGGATCCACAGCCACAAACCGGGCGACGTACATTATAAAATCAAAGAATGCCACAGTACGGAAACTTCTAACGACGGAGGCAACAGTTCATCACCAACCAGGTGATAACCTCCATTGTGTCCATCGACCATTATCGGCAGGTATTTGGTTTATTAACTAGCCATTCTACTGTTTTAAAACAGAACGGAAGGGGGGGAGATTTACTAACAAGACGTGCTGACATAATCACGAAGTCGCTAGTCTCGCTGTATCACCCGAAGACGGAAAAGCTACTAGAAATCGCTCACAACTTAAGGAGCAGCTCAGGTTCCGTGGCGAAGAGCTAAAAGGCCGTCTTTACATGGTGTTGTAAATTACACGTAAAGACGGTCTTTGGCTTCCTTAAAGCAACGATGACGGGACCAGTCGTCACCGGAAACGGTACCCAGCAAACAGTCGACGATTTTTCACGTCTCTGTGTTTAATAGGAGAGGTTAACCGGATGAAAGAAGAAAATTGCTTTAAAAAAAAGGAAAAAAAGGGGGGGAATTACATTTAGATGATGAACTATAAGTCAGAAACAGGTGATGGCAATTTGCATGATGTTATAGGCTCGCCGATCATTCGGCGAGCACCTGTTACCTGGCGGGGTTTAATAAAAACCTGAAATCTTTTAAATTAGAGCGACAGCTCGCCAGACATCATTGGTTTTCCTGGGAAAGGATGTAGGACCAATTGTTGCGGCTGCGATAAACGAGTGTAGAGAAGAAGAAAAGCAGCAACATCCCCCCAAACCCACCACTTTTATTACCCTCCTCGCCTAGGTTTTGCGGTGATTTCTACTTTAATAAGTCCGCGGAAATGTATTTAGGGATGAACGGTGACGTTATTACTCCGTCACAGCTGTTTCTCGGCGAGACGACGACGTACGTGAATGGTAATCGTACCACTCTGGATAATATACAGATCCTACCACTCCCTCCGTTGTTTTGCTTCTTTCTTTTCTCTGACCAGTGAGTAATACGAAGATTATCGCGATGCCAGGGATCTGGCTGAGAGGAGGGCGAGGCGGGCGGGCAGACAAAGAAGCTCTCCGACGATCGAAGCTTCATATTTACAGAGGGCGAAGACTAACAAACAGAAACACGTTGTAACATAGATATTGATTCCAACCCGTTCACCACTGACAGAAGGAGAAATTTGCCATACTGCTCTTCCATAAATAAATACGGAATTAACATTGCTGGCGTGTCGGCATCTAATATAGCCTGACGTTTGATTTGCATCCGCATATCTTCCGTTCTGGCCTCCGGTGGAACTGGCAAGAACTGAACATCACCGAACGTGAAGTGTTTAGGTTTCATATACGGGAAACAGCCAGTCCACCTTGTCTCCTCTTTAGACGCAGAAACTGAGAAATTTTTGTAGCGTATCAATCAGGTTAAAAGCATCTTTCATTTTTCAAAATCATTCCTTCTAATTGTCTTTTTTTTAAAGTTAATTTTGTAAACCAAACATTAATGAATTCCTTTGTGATCTCTTTCGTAGCGTTAAAAGTCTTTGCATTTCTGACAGATTGTAAATTGATAAATACCAGAGAATATTATTTGTCCCTCCCTATAGATGTAAAATAAAGTTTCTGAAAATCTTTAAAGTTTTGGAGGTTTTTTTTTAAAGGTTGCATCTCTAAATAAATGCCAAGCTATTAGCTATTGGTTTTGTTTATTATTATTATTTAAAATTAGAAACATAATACCGTATACACTCCAGGTGATTAACTTGCCGATCTCTGATACAGCGTGCATTACCTTTATCACGACATATTTAAATCTCCACAACACCGATTCTTTTCATCACGCAGGACAGGTTTCTATCTTCGCCGGAAATCTCTGCATCCCGACATGACTGATGAGATGATAATCCATGCTGCGTAAAGATGGGCTATAATCGGTCGCAGAGATTTAGGAAATCTTATAATCGTGGAAAATGTCTTCGTTTGGACAATTTCTTCTTCTTCAAGAAATGGGGAAGCCTGTCAGGCTAAATCGATTTACATGGCTCGTGTGTGCTGCAGATCGAGTACCTGAGATAGGCATCCGCGGCTGATGGCTGATCGGCGTCTGTTAAGCCAAATTTGACGGCTTGATTTCGCAAACACGTGCATTCTAACTTATAACTGTCATTCTTCGAACAAGGCCATGCATTTTCGGTAAATTATCAAACATCTCCTTCCTCCGCCCTTTAAAGCATGAAATGGAAATAGAAAATTAGTTTAGTGTCTTTCTCCCTGAAGACATCTAACGGTAACAACTCGTGTTTTCCCTCTCACAACAACCTGCCCTTACACCCACATTCCATTCGGCGAAGTTACGATGGCTAAGGCTAATTTATCAGCCGTGTACCAAACTTCCACTCGAAATCACCTTCTCTGAAGAAACAAGCATTTCTTCCTGACTTAGCTGCGGCGAAAAACCATTAGTTCTACTGCAGAGGCGCACTCACTGGATTTCCTCTTTTCTTTTTTTTCTTCCAAAAAATCATCTTGAGCGTCATTTATCATCGCTCTGATCTGGAGCGAGGAACCAGAGTTCACGTCTTTGCTCGACTCGGAGTCGTGTTCAGAACCGAATTACCTCCCTAATGGCCCGACCTGCACTGATCGGTAACGAATCTGAAAATGCGGCGGGGTGCAGGAGGGTTAAAGGAACTAAATTCCCTGACTGAAGAGGGTGTCGGTCCAAGAGGCAACAACAGATCCGGATAGAATTCTTCTCGGTCCAAGAGGCAACAACAGATCCGGATAGAATTCTTCTCGGTCCAAGAGGCAACAACAGATCCGGATAGAATTCTTCTCGGTCCAAGAGGCAACAACAGATCCGGATAGAATTCTTCTCGGTCCAAGAGGCAACAACAGATCCGGATAGAATTCTTCCCGTTACGGATCGTGCCCCGTTGGTTTTGCAAGACACCCCGGGCTACAAACATAAAGCCCCTGAATTCAGTCCGAACTGAAGCCGACAAGCAACAGAAATACAAGGATCTGAAGGGTTCGGCTCCAATGGTGATGTGGCAGCGGTAAGGAGGCGACTACCGACCGCCTATGGCCATTTATCCACCGACACTGGCATCACCCCTAATTAGATAAACAAGAAACACCCTAACTACCTGGATATTCTGAATTTTTAAAAAAAAAAAAAAAAAATCCGGAATATCTAGAGTTTGAGGCGACGTTTTTGAACTACAACATTCTCAGAACGTTATTCTTCCTATTTAACAGCACCCCAAACCATCTGTCATCCAAAAGTCGTATGGCGGTAATATATTGCGAATTGCATTTTTTCTGTCAGTTCCTAGAACACAAAGAAGCATGCCTGGTTTTATATAAGCCACGAAAGAACTAACTGCCCTTAGAAAATTCACCTATTTTTGCTGCAATTTAGTGTCTTAGGCAGGCATAATGAAAATTCAGCTTCTAAGCGGTATACTTGTAATTCAGCTTTTCCACTCAAGCATAGATGGAATTAAGCTTTACAGCGATAACACAGATCAACTTCATACAGGGCTAGTTGACAGAAGTAGCACATCTAATGAGCAGTCAGGTGTAATTTTTACCTGCTGTATATATTAAGCAAATGAGTAGGGAGTAACGAGAAACCTTGATTTCAGATTTCCTTTCTTTGGAAAGGTATTCAAAATCATAGCGTTATTTTCTTTAACCTTGCCCTTTCCTGGAGTTCTATTATCAGATAGTAAACTCCAGCAAGAAATATTTTGTAAACCCTAGAATGTTCAACCTTGCAATAGTCTCTTATTTACATTTAGAAGCTCAGCCGGTAAGCCGTCTTACGCTTGTCTGTGCTGACTCGCTTGAGAACGTAGTCTTCGCATAAACTTGTCAGCGGTCTTTATGGGACTGTCCCACCCATATCATCCTGCTGCCTAACTACTCTATGCATGATGCTTTCGTATCACAAAGAGATGATTCCTTTGCCAGGGGATTTAACAATCCTCGGAAACTAAGACTAGCACAGGACATTCATACCTTCCTACCCTTCGCAAAGCTACAGAAATCAAAACTTCAGTGTCAGAACTAGAGATTCCAGTGAATACAATTAGAAATCCGAGCCCATATAACGTAGTATCTCACTGACCAGAAAGAAACAAGGAAGCAGTTGTAGTGACTCTTTAAAGGGGGATTTCAAAATGATACAGGTGAACCTAAAAATGTGAATATTTCGGGATTTCCCCACTACCCGGCTATTAGTGGAGGAACTGGCTAGGAAAGCGTTCCCTCTTACGTCGCCCCGTGTGCTCAGCATCTCTTAGCAGTGGATCAGAAGTTGCTGGCGTATTCACAGTCTCGTAGCTGTTACACATTAAAACCCACCTAATCGGACAATACATACATACCTTGTTCATTTCTTTTCATCTTCTCTCGAACTTCTTGTTTTTCTCTATCTGGAACTCCAGTTAAAACGAAACACGCGCATTTGTTTTCCTGCTAACATAGCCACTGCTTCAGCCATGTGGAGGGAAGAGTGTGAGATGACTTAAACTACAGAATTCGTATGGAACCGCTCCCGACCAAGCTTGAGATCCATCTACATTTGCCCAAGTTCCTATTGAAGCTATTTAAATATAATTTAGAAAAAAAAAATCGCATTTTCGGCCATTTATAGAAAGGATGTAAAATCTATCGCGATTTTCCGGATCATGAAGTCGAAATTTGACTCACTTAATACCGCGAGTTTAACTAACCTAAACCATATCTAAAAACTACAGCTTATTTATATTCTGCAAAAAAAAAAAAAAAATGTTTCGAGGGAGCGAGAGAGAGAGAGAGAGAGAGAGAGAGAGAGAGAGAGAGAGAGAGAGAGAGAGAGAGAAGAGAGAGAGAGAGAGAGAGAGATGGAGAGATGATGTCAGTAGAGAGAGAGATGGAGAGAGAGAGATATGACGTCAGTAGAGGAGAGATGGAGAGAGATATGACGTCAGTAGAGAGAGAGAGAGAGAGATGGAGAAAGAGAGAGAGAGAGAGAGAGAGGTTGTTAAAGCTGTCGCCTCTCTCCCTCGATGATCACTCTAGCCATGTACTGTGTTAAATGCATCAGAAACCAATTTAAAGCGTGGGTTTGGGTTTCGCAGATTTGCCATCGAAAGCGCTGTATCCCCGTTCAAATGATGCAGCGCTCTGGAGATTTTGGCTGCATGTCACACACGGAACGAAACCTTAAAGTTCTATTTAGCTGATATACAACAGATTCACTACAGATATTACTTAGTAGCCATTTCAGCCGTTGGTAAAATGCTAGCAATTACTTGAGAAACAATAACAAGGGGTAATAACCGTGTTGCATTACGTGTTTATGGCCTCCAACCGGATTTCTATATATTTCGCAGATGGATTTCAAAGAAAGCGAGTCTCACCTTCTTGTGACTTTGATAGGCATTGAAGTAGACTTTGGTTCCAAGTTTGGACATAGCGGTACCTTGGGTGTACATATGCGTCGTGGTAATCTTACCATTCACTAAAAAATAACAAGGAAAAATGAAAACATAAGTAAAACAAGTATCGTGTGGTAAGCTTTTGAATAAAAGTTGCGTATGAAATCTTACCAGAAGCAAATGACAAAGTAGTATTGAGCAGTTCGTTAAAGAATGTTGTCATAGAGGAATTATTGTTAGTTTATCACAAAACCGCTGGAGCGTCCTCTAGCGGCAAGTCGCAGCCAAAAGGGTAGTGCACTATGATATTTCCATTAAGGTCACCGATACCTACACAGTAGCATCCAATCTAAAAGGAACAAGAAAACAACAAGAAAGGTACGACTGGATTGTTTAGAGTAGTTTCTTTCCATTATGTTTCCGCGATCTTTCAGCCATCCATGCGGTATATCGGATATTTACTTTTTTCCTGACGTTTTAATGGCTCCGTTATGCTGAAAGGGGGCAGGGAATTTCTAACCGAGGCCATTTTGTATTACGTGACTTACTGTTGATTCTACAAACCTCCCACATTTCTCCCTATTGCCCTACAATTTACTTGGAGCCAACAAAACGATGCGAGCATCTTATTTACTGACTCATATCATGTGTCCAGCAAATGGTGGTCTGGATTGATATTTCATTTCTTTCGGACTTCTCCTTCAGTCAGTTTTGCTATCTTTCCCATCGGCCGGCCTTCGTATCCGTACCGTATTTGCCTCCAGCGTTGCGTCCACTGACCAGTTGTTTGTCTTCTGTCTTATCGGCGATGTCCAATCTGGCTCTGCGCGGTTCTATTTACTGGCCACCAGTGACATTAGTAGGTATTGATTTTTTTTGGCAGTAAAGCAATGGCAGTGGAGCGCCTAGAGACAGTTCGAGAGCGAACGACGCACTTTTATACGACAGACGGAGTCTTCTCACGTGACCTCAGGCCTCGAGCGCACGACGCCATCTACAAACGACGAGACGGTATCGGAAAAGATGCATTTGTTTCCTGCGCTAGTTCGCATTTTTTTATGTAAAAATTAAAATCTATTTCGTACTTTTTGCAAAAAAAAAAATATAATAAATATATTTTCTTATATAAAAGTTTTTTTTAAAAAAATCCGTCAAAAAGCTACACGACTACACTGCGTAGAGAGTAGTGGGGCCTCTTAGATGAAGAGTTATTTACCGCGAAATGGTAAATTAATGGAATAAACTGCCGGGGATAGCGGCTAGAACTACTATCGCTGCTGAACTAAGCGGACGGAGCAATGTTGGCTTGTTTAGAGTTTTCAAATATTTTCCCACAGGTTTGGTTGGGTGGACCACGATTTCGCTCTGTGCCAAGATATCGCGAGAGCCAGATCGCCAGACGGGAAATTGCACCATCCGAACAACCACCCGAGTCGTGCACACACACACACACACACACACACACACACACACACACACACACACACACACACACACACACAGAAGACGATAAGCACCGTCATCTATAACAAGACTCTCATTATCTTAGTTAAAGAAATTTAGTGAATGACTAGTGTTTGAGACAATTTGGGAATACGAAAAGAATAGCTGCTTCTTTCTTCCAGTCGCTGGATAGCCCAACATTGCATTATCTCCTCGGATTAATGGTCATATCCGCCCCATGAAAGCCTCGAGTCTGGAATGGTAAGTAAACGTACAGCTTTACTGAAAACTACATTGTCCGGCAAGCCAACAGCCATCGCCTCGAACAGGGATGGACGAGTTCATCATTATTATTATTGCTGTTTTAATATTAGTATAGAATTAACAGATATTCAGTCTGGGGAAATCCTGCCGAGTGCCTTTTAATAGATCAGACATTAATACTGCAAGTAATTGGAAAAGAAGTTTGACATTAAATCGTCTTTTTCTCTACACCCGCCTCACGAAGGCGGGCAGGTGAAGCCGAACGGGACCGATGTTGGCTGGGCTGCTGATTAAACTCCGTCCAAATCACCCAGTAAAGTGGATCGCACCCCCACTTTTTCTTTCAGGAATTACTGTATGATTTCTGCCGGACAAAAAAAAGGCAAACGATCAACACGCGAGATTTTCCAATCGGTAATTATGCAGTTCTTCCCGTCGTCCTAACATTTCTCTATATCCACAGAAACGCAAAGCCTATTATGGCGGACATCGGCGAAACAATGGCAGCTACTGGAAACGTTAGCCGTTTTCTACTCCGAGGGCTTTGAATTGTTTTGCGTTTTTTTCCCCCTTCCGAGTTCCAATGAAAACCATATTTATCGGCGAGGAAAGCGGCTGCCGGCTCACTCCGCTGAGCGTTCAATACAATAAAGAACC
This sequence comes from Nautilus pompilius, assembly GCA_018389105.1. NCBI lineage: Eukaryota > Metazoa > Mollusca > Cephalopoda > Nautilida > Nautilidae > Nautilus > Nautilus pompilius. The sequence continues at coordinate 96,934 of JACATO010001741.1, read as the reverse complement.
GCAACAGCAAAAGCCATTCAGATCCCTTCGCTTCACTGCCCTAATGGACAAATTCAAAAAAGGGTATTGTCAGGGTTGGGAATTGCTTTGTACCGGCCGTAAACGTGCAATTCTTTCTTCTTTCATTCTTTTGCCTTCTCATTATTTACGACGACCATTTTTAAATGCTGGGTGCAAGTTTGAAAGCAACTCCAAGAGCGGAAAACTTCTGCTCTTCAAATCAGCTGTGTTGTCAGCATAAGGATGATAATAATGGGGCATAATAAACACCAACTGTAATACCAACAACCACAACAACAATAACAATAATAATAATAATAATATAATAATAATAATAATAATAATAATAATAATAATAATAATAATAATAATAATAATAATAATAATAATAATAATAATGATGATGATGATGATATCAACCTTCATAACAAAACAATAAGAACGGCAATAATAATAAAATAAGACAATCAATATTCTTCTAAATATTAGTTATTATTTACAGACAACAACAACAATAACCAGTGATTAGAGAAGAGTTTCACAGTTCCTTAGAACATACGGTATCAATGAGGTTCGGTCCACCCCTCACACCTCAGAAATGTGCGATGCGAGCCCCAGCGGAAGGGAGATTAATGGCGGAGAAACCTCAGGATGCCGAAATATAAAAATAAGACGACGTTTTATTATTGAGTTGTTGAGAACTCTCGTCCCTACCAGACGAAAGCATCGGTGGCGCCATTTGCATAGCCTACATCTATTTTAATTCGAACTTACAGATAATTTATTTTTTATTCAGAAAACGTAAATTTGTGTTTTAAAATAAAAAAAATAAAATCGATGTAATTGTTTTCTTTTTTTTTTGTTGCATTTTCTCCCCTTTGATTTTGTAATTTGCAAAGTTTTTAATTGCTGCCATCGAAACCAGATATATTTTAAAAGGATAAGGCTATAGATGCATTCCTCTTCGTGCGAGTGATTACAGAATATCAGGGCATCAGAAACGTTGAGCATCGTCGAGTATTTCCATCCATCACTGTCCACACTTCGCCATTTTTTTTTTTTCAATTGAAATAACTTCCTCAATTTCTGGCCCAGCGATCAGTTCCGCCGTATAAAAGACCGCGGAGCAGTAAAGCGAGCTGAGATCATTCCGAACAATTTGGCCGCGAAGCTAATGGCTGCAAAATCGCCCTCTAGAATCGCTGCGCAGTTAATACATTACAGATGAAGGAGAGAAAAAAGGGGGGGTAATAACCATGACGTCGACTGGGGTGGCGCTGTTTCAGCTGACCTTAAAGTAAACGACTCCAAACCCGGCGACGCGGTTATTTCTGGGTAGTTCCACAACCTGGTAAGTCCTCTTCGCAAGCGTCCCCTCAATGAAGCAGACCGCCGGAGTATAGCGGTAGCCATGGCAACGATGTAGCGACGGAGGGCGTCTGTTGGTGTAAACACCTGCGAGGTATTCACTCAACGCACGGTCCGCTGGCTGGTCTTTTTGCTCCTAACTATCCGTGGTTCTGCACAGAGAGCAGAGCCGCGTGATCAGAAGACACGCGCGCGCGCGCACAGTATTTGGAATTATGGGAAAGTGAATCTCAGCTTCGGAAATCTAAAGGGAAACTAGAAAGCACCTGCTTTACCATTTTAATATTTTCACCTGACACACCAGAAAGTATCAGAATTAATTTCTAAATGAACTAGTATTCTGTGCGAGAGGCCTTAGCTCTACACGAAGGAGAAACTTGACACTTTCCTAAAATACAATCTCGTGATATACTATTGGAAACTTTAATCCAAATGTCCTGAGGAGCATTCCGTAATTCAGCTTCATTGCTTGGTTGCTGTTTAACCCTTTTTGTATCGTTATAAGCCCACACAGCGTCACTAATATTCATGTCGTGTCAATATATTGTGTGGGCCAACTGGATTTTAGCTCTCCATCAGCTTTGTTTTCTAAGCATCGTTTTTGACTGCCTTTGTTTTGTGCTTCGGTTCTTCATTTCCTTATTGGAAACCGATTCCGTTTCCAATTAACCGTTTTTTCAATGGAATTGCGTGATAAATAAGAATCTGTTTATATATATGTGATGTCAACCTTGTTAAATATTTCCGATCCCATTCACTGAAATACAACGCAAGGTTTAAGATGCTGCGAACTTCATTTTTTTACCCTTTTCCCTTCGCGTTGTCAGACGAACAGCCGTTGGTTGTTCCCAGATAGTTCACATTTCGATTTAGCCAGAGGCTGGACCGGTTTCCAACGCCCTTCAATCCACTGTTCATACTCATTCTTTTAAATTTGTTCTATCTCCTAATAAACTTTAACTGTGTAAATATTATTTAACTTTCTGATCCCTTTAAACTTTTTATTTCAAGCGAATTGTGGTTGTTCAGGGTACTCTCCCTGACAGCACCCCGTCCCCTCAAACGAGCACATGACTCGTGACGTTAACCCTTATTTCTTAATTTCACAACTGTCTTCTCTGTTCATTTAAACGTCCACTACAGGTTCCCTTAAATTAGAGAAACAACCACAAAAAAACACGACAACGACTATAACACGCTGTAAAAAGATAGAATTTGCTTAGTGTAAAATTGCGTTTGCACTCTGGTGGTCCGTTTATCGATGTGATGTAAATATTTTAAAATCAATTATAGATCTTCGCCATTAATGACTTAAGATTCGGATAAAATACTTATCAGTCTTCAACTCTTATTCATGCTCTTGATGGTTTGCGAAAGCTTTATTATGGCCAATTACGATAGCATCCATCGCCAAATTACAGCTCCTACTGTGAGGTTTTATGCCACGAAATTGAGTCACATTTCACATTTTGTATATTCACTTGATGTACAGTAATAGTCAATTATTTATTCATAGAGGTTAGATAAACGTCTGCCTTTTAAAGTACTGTACATTGGTAAAGACTTCGTCCTGAATTTATACTGTCAATAGAGTAGAATACTTAACATATCCACGAGGCATTTGTTGCTTGTTTTTCCTTTCTTTCCTCTGTTATATTTTTAAGCTTTCTTCGCTCAAGGGTAGATAACAGTCCCCTTCGAGACCAAGGGCGAGCATCCCTTCTATTACTAGGTCTGCAAAACAAGGCTCAAAGGAAAGAAAAAAAACACATAAAGTGGGGCTCAGTTCCTGTTATGCCTATCAGGTTTTTTGTGCATTAATCTAATTTGTGTTCAGGTTGTATTGGATACAAGAAAAATGCGGAGGTTTCCTGTCTTACCTATATGATAAAGCATCAGCTTTCTGAATGATTCATTGTCCAGTTTAGAAGAGAAGCCATACGTTTCTGGTCTGAAGCTCAAGAAGGCATTGTTAGACGGGAGGAAGAGCGTGATGTTGTCTTCCTTCAGTAGGTGAGTCAGTGACGCAAAGGTAAACTGCTGATACACCTGAAATAGCAGAACCAAAAATGAGAAAATTAAATCGCATCGTAGCAGAACAAGCCCTAATGATACAGCTTGCTAAATCAGTTTATCCAGCGCAAGAGTGGGGGCCCTCTGGCCTGAAGGTGGCTCGTTTCTAATGCCATTGTTTCCACTGCTAAGATGTAAAGACAGAGTGCACTCTTTCCTACTTGCTTACTCCTTACACACTTTGTAGTTGCACACGAATGTTCTTAGGGATTACAACCACTGGCGTGAAAATCTTCATGATAACACTTTTGTTTCAACACACCATTCATGACAGAATGCACCTGGATTGGTTACTGTGCTGCCACCTGTACAGTAAGAATGATACTATTAATTAGAAAAGGCAACAATTTTGTGCCAATAAAATTTCTGTTTTCTTTTTCCATTAGTTGTTTTTATACAGCTATTTGAGTTCCTTACACTCAACTTGAATCCTGCAACATTACAAAAATATTAAGATTATAAATAATTCTTTAAAATAAAACCGTCTGACATTTAACTATATTTCAATAAACATGTAAATTTTCGTGTTAATAAAACCTCTAGCACGAACTGCATATTTCATGGCATTTTTTTCTGCAGTCTGGGAAAAACTGTTTCATCTTTTTGTCTTAATCTGTTTTGATGCATACTGTTGCAATTTTTGCAGTAAAGATTTTTGGGGACGTTGCCTTACCCACCGGGCCATTGCTAGTCAATTCATACCACCGCTAGTAAGCTGATGCGCGAAACCTAAGTAAATCTGGCGAATAGTCCATTCTTATCTCCGCTTGTAATGTATCGTGTTATGTACCCAATACAATATAAGTAGAGATAAGAATGGGTCGTTAGAAGGGCATGGAATGAAGAAAACAAGAACAACAACAAACGATCGAGTGAAGTAGGGTATCAGAGCAGGAACATCTTCTGGTAGACACTGATAATAATATATATCACGATTACAAACCATTTTATTACGTAACAGATGCGCTGCTATTGATTCCATGTTGCCTTGGCTCCGAAATTACTCTTCGTCGTCTACGTGGATCTTTCTTTCGCTTCCCTCGAGTAATAAGAATGAACGCAAGTTGGCAGAAATCTGATATCGCAGGACAATTACCGCTACACCTTTATGCTGCGCAGTATCAAGTCACGCAACAACAAAAAGAAAAACGATCAGAATTCGGCAAGGTGCCAGGGAATTGGCGACCCCCGGTAGAGACGAGCCTCGAACTTCGAGTCGGGTGGCTGGCACCAGAAACATTCGTGAACACTGACCACTCGCCAAAACTCACCATGCTTTGTTCTTTCTTTCAGGCATGGTAATGTTTCGAGCAATAATTTTCTCATCAGCATATGCATTGTGATCTTAAGATATAACCAAAGCAGTAGTTAGTTAAAGAACCCCTAGCATCATTTAAAATTAATAAACAGAATTCGATAATGTTCGATTGTGCGGCACAATTGCGTAAGATCATGTTTATCACCGTCGGTCTGGCGTCAGTCAGGGTTGTGGGAGAATATGGTGTGTTCGACGTCTGCGTGAATTCTAGCCTCACTCCATCTCTACTCTTTATTTAAAGCGGGTCAAAACACAGAATGGTCGTCTTAGAAGCAATCGATACAAAATATATTTAATTATCTCCTATATCCAATTAATAAATTATGGTTAATAATCTGAATATACTCTAGAAATAATGTACATCAAAACTCTGTGCTTCAACTATGAGTTAGGTGGTTGATGACGTAGTCAAGATGGATGCGTAGGTTAGGGTCTAGAATTTTTAAGGTTCGCTTGGTTTGAGTGTTTGCGCTGTAAAGGATCAAAATTAAAGGGTAGCATTTGGGTGCATGATTTAGGTTCTTGAAACTAAACCGATCTTTTAATCTTTTAACACATATAGGGACGAAAATAAACATTAGTGCACAACAGATTCTCATTTTAAAAAGTTTTTTAATTGGTTTTCATTAAATCGAGGTGATATGTGGTCATTGTTTACGTAGAAAGAATATCAACTTAGGATACGGGGTTGAAGAATCTGCTGGAATGACGTTAGTAGGGTCGAGCTTCCCGCTTCCCTTGTTATTAAAGAATGGGTGTTTTCTTCCTTAAATCTCTTTAACGCCGAGTGCTGCCAAATTTTGGCGTTAAAAATACCTAAATAAAATAAAAACATGAAAAACGAAAAGAGGAATTATTTTTAAATTTAAAGAATGATGCAAGATCAGAACCAATATTTTTGCTTAAAAGAAGTTCTTCGTGCCGCTCAAATGCAAACTGTCACACCAAAACGCCTGTCGATCGAATTCTCGCCATAATTGCAGGACAGACCCGTGGGCGGCACTTCAGCAGCAGTCTGGAGGTCGGTTCGTCTCCGTACCGGAGACGCTTTGAAAAACCGGAAAAATTCGCCGTCAGCACCGCGACTCCGAGTCGACGGTCTTCGCCAGCAGATAGCTGAGCAAACGGCAATCGCTTCCCGTCTCCGCTCGGCCGCGATTATCTCTGTTACGGGCGTAAACTTCTCTTAGCTAAATTATTTTATATATATATACTAAGCAACATAAAAAAACTCAGATATATTCCGTTAAGACGTATTAAGTCAGTGGACTTTTTTTTAGGAGTACAGAAAATAAACGCAAAATTTAAAGGAAAACTAATGATGACGAGGGAATAAAGCGTCACAATTACTTCAGATCTTCAAAACCTGGCTATGATCGGTAATTGGTGAGACCGCATGCGAGTCGTTCTCGACCGACATGAATTATTAAGGAAAGGAGGAAGCATGCAATTACGTGTTGGTGAACTTTCGTCTGGCTCCCTAAATTATTTGATACTTTGGCAGCTTAGAAATCCAACGTGGGTTCTCAATTATGCAGTGAAGTCTGGTAATTATAGATTTTCTGTTTTCAAATATATATATATAAATTATAGGTTATCTTTTTTCAAGATAAATAAATATATAAAAATTAACATACATACATATGCCTGGCCAGCATACATCAGACAGAAACCGAATGAACTCACAAGACCCTGTTAGTTTCATTAAGAAGTAAGTACAAACCTATCCTTATTTTCATATTTATTTTTCGAACCCAGGAAGGCCTAAAAATGAACAAGCAACAAACAGGTGCGTCCACAGCAAAGATATTTTGCCTATCCTACTGCTGTAGACAGTCGGTACAGCATTCCATTACTTGAAAACTAGGTTTTACTTTACTTTAATAACAACGAAGAATTTTTAAAGCGTTAGACTATTATTTCTGATTCTAGCTGCCAGACCTTTAGCTATGATTAACATTAACTGAATCTACGTAAAATCATACAAAATAATTACATTTAAGCAGAGCATTTCGGCGTAACGTATCCAGCTATGCTTTCACAGATGGGTATATGAGATTAAGGACCCGTAACGTGAAGAAATCAAGCAGGGCAGACATGAGTCATTGAGCTTATACTGTGGTAATTGGGAAACATTTAAAATCCTTTTAGCAGTAGTCAATCTTGTGAAGTAGACATTATTTTAGACAATGAGATGTTGAAATTTGCTTTCAAAATCAATGAATTTATTCCGCTTCGTCATTTCAAAGTCTGCAACTTGGAAGCATTCCATTGGATCCGATTTTAAATTTTAGGTAAATGACTTGCCGAATAGCAGACCATATGCTCCAATAAACTACACATGAGATGAGAACATATGGAATGGGATAATATGGTTTAACGTGGCATGAGCAATGGTTACCACATCTCAAATGCGTTCCAACAAGAAGGTTGTGAGCGTGTACTCGCACAGAGGAACGACGGATTCTTGAAATAAAATTAAAATTAATTCTGTTCTATATCCGATGAATCTCCTATGTTGAAGCGAAATAAATGGTGACACATTTGATATATTTCCGCGTTTGATAATTGAAGAATTGGGCTTTTACACAAATAACAAAGACAAACAATTACTTAATTCCGTGACAATAGCTTCTCGTCCTGTCCAGAACTGACGCGGAATTGGTGTAGGGTTTAAGGTATGTGTGTGTGTGTGTGTGTGTGTGTGTGTGTGTGTGTGAGTGTGAGTATGATGTGTGAGAGTGAGAGAGTGTATGTGTGAGTATGAGTGTTCGTGTGTGCGCGCGCGCTACAGATGTTATGAAGGCAACTTGGTGCATGACTTCATTTGTCCTCGCGTTTAATTGAAATTTTTCGTCTGAGGCTCTAGTAATTGAATCTAATCTGCATTCCACTCAAAACCGGTCCCTAGAGTCCGCCTGCTGCTCGGCTACATTTTCTATCGGGGGACCATGTTGTTGTTGTTGGATACCTGATTAAGCACACCTGAAAGTTTACGTAAATAAAGATCTGTCAGAGGAAGCCTCCCAGGGCTACTCGAAAATTTGTTAATTTTGCATCTGTAAAAAGAAACAAACAACTGCGAGGCCATTTCAAACAGAAAAGACTCTCTCTCTCTATCTCTCTCTGTACTGACGTCATCTCTCTCTATCTCAGTACTGACGTCATATCTCTCCTGACGTCATCTCTCTGTACGTCATCTCTCTCTCTATCTCTGTACAGACGTCATATCTCTGTATTGTCATCTCTCTCTCTATCTCTGTACTCGTCTCTCTCCTCGTCATCTCTCTCTCTCTCTCTCTCCTGCTCCCTGCTCCCTCTGCCGCCCGCGCCAAGTTACAAGCTTTCCCTTGATTTGATAGGAAGAATTAATCACGTCTTTTGTTTTTCTCGTGTATCGCGGAAAATGGCGCTTGGCTGCTGGCATTCGGTGCGGCCTTTTTAGGAATTAGGAAACTTGTTAAATTATAGGGGCGATGATACCAAAAAACGTCCAAAAGAGCTCCTTTAGTTGGGCTTTGTTTTCGTAAATAATAATAATAATAATAATAATAATAATAATAATAATAATAATAATAATAATAATAATAATTAATAATAATAATAATAATCTGTAAAGTTGTCTTCGGGGATAGAATAACTGTACTTTATTACCACAGTCGCTGACATCATGACAAAAACCAGTATTTATCATTTGTGTGTTTTTTTAGACGGTTGGTTTCTAAAGGGCGGCCCCTTTATTAAATTCTATCCAACCCTGGCCAACTCTCTGTCTGTCGGAGTCGGGTATACTCGAGAGTATCACGCATCACGGCCCGCACGCGATACCTGTCAGCTAACCGGTGCTGCCATCTAGGGTATTTCTAAAAATCGCGCATCAACCCTTTCAAGATCGCAGACTCGGAGTCCGCGAGAAAAACAGAACAGAATTAATGCTTGGATTTCCGTTTCGTTCCATTTCGGTTGCTGTGCTACGACCGTCACGAAATTTCCTTTCCTTTTTTCTTTTTATGAATTGCGCCTAACCTCTTTGTGAAACTTTTGGAAATGAAAGGGTTTATCTGTGGGGAATTTTAGTTCGCCGGCGCAGTTTGGGGACTAAATTTTTTTCCAAAAAAGGAACAAAATCCTTACGCCGAGAAGATTTTTTTAAAAAAAAACACGACAAAAGGAGTCTACTGCCGTCGTCTTTACGCCGCCATTTTTTGCAGTCATGCGCACCAAAAACAACAACATTAGCAGCAGCAGAAACACGGAAAGGGAAAGACAGTGCTACACTTGAGACTGGTTAGACGAGATATTTTAAAATGTCACTGATACTAAATCGTCCAATGGCTGCCTGAGTATGGCGATATCATCTGACTAGAAATGTCCAATATAAGCCGCATTTGCATTGCAATGGTGGCTTAAACTAAAATGTAAATTGCAGTCGTTTATTGCACTCGACGAAAATTTAACTTTACGATTGGTACAAGAAACAAGAGACTATATTTAAATACCCACATTTAAATATGCAAGAGAATAAATGTGATGTAAATGCCGTGTAAAGGTGGCTTTTTATGCGATCATGCGATGAAGCAAAAACGAATCCTTGATTTAAAAATATGCCAATAGAGAAGCCTAAAGGTGAAAGTTCTTTACCTTGTATAAATTGTGTATGTAATTAACATGTATTCAAACCATCCGTTTTTGGCGTACAGTTTCGTTTGTAGTAATATCAGCTACAAAATTAGGCAATGATGGAGTTAACTGGATCCTTAAACAGACTGTAGAAACAATACGGTCATTGTACATTAAAGACATTCGCGTTTCTTATACAGTATAGAAAACGAAATTCCGTCTGTTATTAAATGAGAACATCTCTTAGAATTATGCTCAAGCCAGAAAACAAACAAAAGAAACCTTCTTTTCAAATAATACAATAATAATGATCAGTAAAAGCTAAACATTAATTGTTAAACATCAAGATGAATTTAAGGAACATAACTTAGTTTTCTAAATAGATAGTTCTGTTATTCCTTTTGCTAGTAGCTTCGATTTAAAGCGGCCCCAACCAACAACAGTAGGTAACTAAATGGAAGCCAGTTTGTTGCCTGTCTAATGAAGTTTGCTGACAGTTCAGGTACAGTGGACGAAATGTCGTTCTTTCTCGTACACCCATTAACTGGACAGCTGTAAACACGTTCTTCGTCCCGTGCCGCGATCGGAGTTATCGCCACGTCCGCACGCCCCTTATTATCCGGGTTAAAATTCCGTTTCCTGAAAGAAAATAAGCGTCTAGTTTTCTGTGCCACCTTTTAGACGCCCACGGCACCGTTTATATTACTCAGTAACCCGAAGAAGTTGAAGAAATCGTTACTTTGTGTAATTACGTAATGTGAGCTATAACAATCTCCTGTTTTCACGTGTGTAACTACGTTCACTTATTCAGACCTAATGTCTTGGATTGCTTCCTTTATTCTAACTTCAACGAACCACGAAATCTCAAGGTTCGATCAGCCTTATCGTAAACACCCACAGAATAAGATCTTTTACCTTCTCTTCAGCTGGTTAAAAATTTATGTAAATTAAAACTTAAAAAAGGAAAATGAACTGTAAAAGTTTTATATCTTAAAAATACAGTTTTCTTTATTAATCCGGCTGAAAGTTCATATAAATCACATTTTCTTTTATTCCCTGACTATAGAAGGCGTTGTTTTATAGTTCAAGAAAGAAAGATTCGTATGGAAAGCATGATTTCCGTTTTATAAACAGGTTTGTTTTGGTACGATCGCTATTTGTGTGTTTTATAAACTGTATTTGTTAAACAAAGCCTTGCAAAGTTTCTGATTAAATAACAAAAATCTAATTATTTCGAGCAATAGAAATGTCCAGGCGATCAACGTACTTTTTTATTTTTCTGTGGTGTGTAATAAAATTAACTGGCTTAATCACATTTTACGAAAAATCAAAACACACACACATACATATATATTTATTTATGTGTGTGTCTCTTCACGGAAGTTGGAAGGTAACTGTCTGGAAATGTTTAGCTCTCACGCCTCTTTGTTAAATCTAATAAGAAGGCTCAAGTCAACGGTAACGAATGTGTAGGCAGCAACTGAAATACGTCGTTAATGATGTCGATTTAATTGGGTTTTAAAATTTAAATGTTCTGCAGCTTTCTGCACGTGGCTCGCCGGAGAGCCTGTCAAGAAGAGACGCCCCTGCTCAAGTGCTGAAAAATTAAACAGTCGCGAGAAACTTTTGGAAAAGCAGAAATTATTAAATCCTAAACTTTTACTCTTCGGTTGATCAGTTAGGCGGGGAAAAGGTGTTAATAATTGATGTAATTTGACTGAGCACCCTTCGTAGCGGGGAAGTAGCAGGGATGAGTGAGCAGCGATATCGTGTCTCGCTGTTCTGTACAAGTGAACGGTCGTCGGTCCGCACCGAATTTGAAAAAAAAAAGAGAGATTTCTTTTACGTTTCCTTAATTTTTAGATTTTATTTGATCTTGAAAAGCAAAATAAAAAAGATCGGCCAAACAAACAGAAAACCACCATCTGGACACAAACAAACGTCCAAAATTCTGATTTTTGTCATTTTCTAGACAAAAACACTTTAATATGTTTCTTCAAATGACGTAGTTCCTTTTTGTTTTTTCTATATTCTTTTAAACTCTTTCTCTCTTTCATTTCCTATTTCTTTTCCAAAGTTTAGTGGCTAAAAGTTCTGACTTTGGAATAGTTTTATTTTCTTCTTTAAAGTTCATTTCAAAGCTGACACTAGACTGCAAAACTTAATATCGCCTCCTTTACTCTGGTGGTTGACTAATGCAATCTTGATGTACCACGTATTTCGTTTTTTTTTTTTAATAAGTTTTTCCTTCTAATCGCGGCTATTTTCCTTTCTATTATGGAAACAACCTCTCACACGATGATTCACGTCTGTTATTCCACCGATTTCATCACAAACCTGCTTTTGGCGTAAACGCACAGATTTGGAGGAGAGGCAATTATTGTTTGACAAGCGGAGGCAGTTGATCGAGATCGGATCTGAAGTGTTCAATAACTTGACGCGATATTTGACGAGCACCTGAAGATAATGAGAGCTGTGTCACAAGTAATGGCCTCCCTTGTGCCAAATTGCCTTCAGAAATGATGACGGGCGATACACCGAAGGAATAAGCGGGAACTTATCCATTGAGAGATCGAGTCGGGGCAAAATCCTAAAATTGCAAATTCATGACGCCTAAAATCTGTTTGTTTTTTTTTCCCCCGCTGGAATATTTATTTTGCCCATAGTAAACAACATTTGGTAGATATTTATAGAGAGAAAGAGGCCTACCAACGCATTATAATCTAATGTCTGGAGTTATTTATTAAATAATTTGCACAACAATGCGCACCTTCCGATATAAGGAAGCGGGGAGCTGATTAGTCCGTACACCATGACGACGTGTTGTCGCTGTTCTTCCTGCCAGGAATGATATATCGATCGTGCAATCAGATTTTGTTTTAAAACGTTTGTAAATCAAATCCAAAACATAATTACTGTATAAGACGACGCATCCCTCATTATCATCCATCCAAAGAGAAATGTTCCTCTTGCTGTCATATTTTAATAGAGAAAGAAAAACCACTGTCCTCTTCTTGCTCTTTAATTACTGTGGGCTTCAAAGAACCAAGAGACAAGTTATGCCAAGTACGACTTTTTCTTCCAACCTGCTTACCCGCCGTCGTGGGCACAGAAGGGATCCACCAGATTAAACACCCTTATATCGGTATTCCAAATATGTACTCGACATTAAATGATATTTTGAGTAAATGTCATGCAAATATCATGTACAAATGGCAGCAGGACGTCTGCATAGGTTTCGGTGTTTCTACTTTTTCTACTCTCATTTCAGAAGAGCTCCAAACTAACAAGATGGCGTCGTTTATCTCACTGCTTATGAGAAAAAAAAAATTTAATGCCCTTTTTCCCATTTATACTACAAATTGGTTTAGTGCAGAGAAGTTCTGTACAGCACAGCTGGTACTTGTTTATGGTTTAAAGCAAACTAAACCGAATTAACATCTTTAATTGCATTACTATTGTATAAAAACAAAACTTTCGTGTTTAACCCTATCCATACTTCAAGGACTTTCTACGTGAGTTTAGTTTCTTTCGGTTCAGGCCAAGACTTAGTGCTGGTTGCCAGCGAAGAAATTCCAACATTGGCAGAAAGACACTTCTATTCTACAAATAGATAAAGATACAACAAGAAAAAGAGATCTTTCTATTCACTGAATATCAAAGAAGTCCTCGCTGTTAATACGAAGACAAGAACTTAATGGACGCATTGATACTGTTAACCGTTGGGCGCTCGGGTAACAATAGACCAGCTTTTAGTCGAAGCGTTTGCTCTTGTCATCTGGCCGTATAGCCGCAGCTGGCGCATGTGGACCAGTCCCCTAAACCACTGCGCGAGGTGCGCTAATTGGCATTATCTATGAGCCTAACGGAGAAGAGGTTTGAAAACTGTGAAGACGTTTATCATGCATAAATTAATAACGCTAAAATTGACGCAGATTTCTTTGTTGGCTTGATAGAAAATAGGTGGTTAGCTGTGATGAGGTGGCACAGCGATCGTCTCACTTTAAACGAGACATGGTGCTAGTCTTACGGTATCTTCTCCGGCTCGGGTCAGAGAAGAACACTGGTGGGCAGCATCGCGGTCGCACGTGATAAACAAGATGACAGAATAGCGTAAGAGCGCCAGATGACTGCGCTGTGGTGAAGCGTATCTGTCCCGAGTGTAAGCCTTTTGTAGTCAGTGGGCATTAACTAGTGAGCTGGATACAGTAGTAAGCGATGTAGGAGTCGTTTGTGTTCAAGTGGATCTCTGTGGAACTATATAACGCTAGATCGTTATTTCGTTCCCAGCTCTGGCGACCACCCAGTGGTGAATCAGGATACTAGCATCGTCAGCGGAATGGTCTGAGACGACAGGACGTACAAATATTCTGGTTCCAAGTCTAAGCAGATTCAGATGAATTTCTTTTTTTTTTTAAAAAAAGGTTTATAATAGCCTTTATTGCATTAAATGGCAATAAAAAGACGTAATACGAGTTTACATTTGAGGGAATAGAAAAGCTAATGCATTATCTTATTTTTAAGCATTTAGGAGCTTCAAGGTATTACATCGATAGGATACATAATAAAAACATCGATAAAATGCGACGAAATCGGTTCGGTCGGCTGAGAGAGATGGAGAAGACGGAGACGATTCACCGGACTGAACAATACAAAGAAGTTTGATCTTTTAATATAAGTTCCGTGATCGGTCGGTGCTGCTACACTCTTCTGATCAACTGCGAACCTTAAAAAGTGGGTACATTCTTTAAAAACAACAGATTTGCCGAATATCTTATTTGGACAGGTGCTCTCGATGATAGACAAACTCGACATAAGTAAACAGACATCCAAATCAGAAAGAGCACCTGTCTAGTCTGTAACCACAGCACTGGATAAGAGCGTGGCCGATACTTCTTAGTGCAGCAGCCCCTTGCAGTTCATTCCTCAGAATCTGTATTAGAGATTCCGGAAGGTGTGTTTACGAGGACAAGGCTGGCAGACTATAGTTGCGTAGGATGAGAAGTGAGCGGTTTACCTCTCGCCGCTCTTTCGTCGTACCATATGCCTGGAGATGATGTCTGACGGTTCTCCTAGTCACCTGCCCACGTCTCGCGCAGCCAGTCTCGGTTTGCGCTTTCCTCTCCACCGCACGAAGTCCGTCCTGTTGGTATTCGGCACCCGCGACGTGCACGAACGATTCTTTTGAACTGGACAGTCACCAGTGTTGGCAGTCAACGGCGGAATATCCAGTACCTTAGAGATTCCTCGCTGACTTCTGACAATGACGCATGATCTAACTGTGCATTCTCCCTTTAAGAGCTCGTAAATCTCCTGAACGTGGCCTGGCCTCACAGACCCTTTCTCTGGACCTTCCCTAGTCTTACAGCTTACATTCACCCGCTTATCGTATGGATAGAATGTTTATTTGAGCTTCAGGATTGGTATCTAATTATTTATGTTAAGTGTGTATGTCTACCTTGTTAAAGTTTTCTACTTGTTTTAAGAGGGTACAAAGGTATTTATCTTCCATATCGCCACGCTGTCCACTCCCAAACACCAGTACCTGGTCTCCTATAAGTGGGAACTCTGGCAAGGCTGTCTCCAGATCTTACAACTCCTACCTGGCCGAATGCGCCTGCTGCCAAGCTCTTTCAGAGTTTCAAAGCAGCGCTCTTCTTGCCCTGCATCGATTTGATGCCATGAATTTCCAGTTAGGGGTGGATGGGGGTTTCTTTTCTTTTGAAAAACAAAAAGAAAATCACAAATCTAGCAAAGACCACGTGATACGTCATCGTAATTTTATCGATAGAGTTACAGTCATTTCTCGTCGTGTCTCGTGTTTGTTCGCAGCTTGTGTCATGGCAACACGTACGACGCAGAACCTGCCCTCTGTGGCAAATGAAACAGAACGAAGCAACGTTCTAGGCACTTCCGGAACATGAGTCTCCGTTGCCTTGAAAGGAAAGGTATTTTACATTTTATGTTCGTAAATCCGTGAAAATTTTTACTACTGAATCAGAGACTACACCTGTAATGTAAAATAATATTAATTTTATTTACGTAAAAGTTAATCTTGTACATTGAAATTCGCTTACATATTGGCCATTGTCGTAGTTGAAATATTGCTATAAAATCAACAAATAACAATGACTTTTTAAAATTTAAATAAAATATGCTAAACGTTAATGAATCACGGGGCTTTATCAAGGATATTCACAGAAAAAGGTTACTGTGAGATAACAGCTGAAGTTCAAATGTCCCTGTGACAGAACTGTTAAGAATAAGATACATTTTCAGCGGTGGTAGTTAATAGTAGTAGCTTGGATGAGTTCAAAAATCGTACTGTTAAAAATCCCTTTCACCTGGGTGTTTCACGTGAGTCATGAAGGCTCCCTGCCCTTTATGTAACCACTTGAATGAACAAATTAAACTGAGCTGAACTAAACCTAGGTGTCTTAGCAATATGGCAAACAAATGAGAAACTTTACGTAATTTTTATGTTAATCAAGGACCAGTCCTGATATCGTACTGTATTGAATATTAAAATAAATTAAAATTCGAAAAGTTGTATTATACGGATTATCTTCAATACAGAAATTGATATGTATTAATGAAAAAGCATTTTTTTTCCTATATTTTTCTAAGCTCTGTGATATGGGGCTTCATTTCACGCCACGTGGTCTAAAATTATCCAGGAAACTCCAAAAACAAATGCGCATCTGTGCGCATTTGAACACAACTTCCAATGTATTTAAAATTAATGTATTTTGCACTGTAATAAATAGCGGGATGTTCTCTATCTCTGCCATTATTCCCTTATCATTCTTTAGAGCGATAGGTAAAACGAACAGAAACACTGTGTGTGAACACTTATCAGCCAACAACGTTGAGGCGTTCAAAAAAAAAATAAGAAACAAGTCTACATTTAAAGTGAGCGTGGCTTCCGATCTTTCGTAACTAGAGAGCAATCCACGTACATCGACCTGTATAACCACGTGCAGGTCTGTGCAAAATTTAAATTAGATTTATAAATATTTTAATTTAAAACAAATATAAGAACAAATAATTGTTTTCACTCTATATTCAGGTGCACTGCACT
This sequence comes from Nautilus pompilius, assembly GCA_018389105.1. NCBI lineage: Eukaryota > Metazoa > Mollusca > Cephalopoda > Nautilida > Nautilidae > Nautilus > Nautilus pompilius. Next base: position 80,474 of record JACATO010001741.1, on the reverse strand, counting down.
TTATTGGAACTTTAGAACGGTACTAACAAGCTTCGGGTTTTTTCCTTTGTAGGATCTTCTTGCAGCAGTCATTACGATGAGTTCTGGATTCTGGTTTTCATGAAATTGCCGTTCTTTAGAAATTTTATCATTGCTGCCTAATGTATACATAAACATTGGCCAATATCAAACATGTTTCTGCTGAGATTGTTGAATTTGTATGTGTTGTATTTTCTAATGTTGGGTAAATGTAAAAGACATGACAAAATATCCGATTAAAACAGAATACTTCAATTTGAATGTGCTACTACGTTAAAAAACAGTCATTCTTTCACATTTTATATTCAAATATACAAAAATATTTAAAAGCGAAAATACTCACAAAATGAGAAATAAAGTGTAATTTAAGAAAGACAATCCTTATGTCAAGGTGTATAATTTAAAAAGTGACATAACTTTACGTGAATTCTAAGGAAGAATGTACTTCAGAACGCGCAACTGATAGATGTGGCATCTTTGCGGAAGGAAATGGCAATATCTACCATTACTCTGAGAGGAAGTACCACACATACCACCCTTCTAAAAACGTAAATTTAAAATCAGTTCATCAGTATAAAAATATCTTACTTTTGGTAAATATAGAAGATCTCGATTAAATCTTAGTAGTAATAGTATTTTTCAGATCGCACGACGACGTGATGGAGTTTCCATTGGATAAAGAAGGTACTGCATCAGTGGCAGAATAACCCTGGCCTGCACTAGATTTTGTGTATTATAAGAGGCGAATTATTAGGTAGGATGACTTTCAGTCGGAGGATGCTAGTGATATTCTTCGAGCGGATGTTTAAACCACAAAATCACCAAGCCCACCTGACTGACTATATCTCATTAGTGTACTAGAATCGGAATTGGATCAGTATCTTACTTAAATTGCAATAGTATCGATAACAAAAATCATTAAAAACAACAAATTAAAAAAGCGTCACTTATATAGCGTCTTGATTTAATAAATTAGCCACTTTTGTTTATTACAGTGTGTCATCCTCATGCAAAAATGGTAAATAAAGTAAAGTGAGATTTTTAAGCACGAAATGCCTCGGCGGTGTTTGGCAGAGAAACAACGTGATTTTGTATCACGATCTAGACCGGGTTCCGTCATATTCTCCAAACGTGGACAGGTTGCTCTCGGCTGAAGGTCAAGATGGGGTACACAGGTGCTCGATCGGATTCATGTCAGAACCTTGTGGTACGCATATCCCGATATCTTCCAGATTATGGCCACACGAGAGTAGTGACAGGTATCTCCATCCTTCAGAAGAATATGTGCATCTAGTGTCAGTGAGACAGAATTGACACGTTCTTGGACAAACATCAATTCTTCCTTTCCACGACGATAGCTTAAGCCCCCAAAACAAACCCTGACTCTCCCACTTCCATATCTGACCGTGGTGTGAAAATACTGAAGTTGAAGGTTTTCGTGAAATCTTCTTAAACGTCAGGTGTAAATTGCCAAAGGCTGGACTCAGGAGTCTCGCCGGACATGTTCTCTGACGGAACATTTGGAGCGTTTTACCTCCAGAGGACGAGTGTTTCTTACCCGCTACCATCCCTTTCCAGGCCAAGTCAGTGAAATAGCCTTGGATTCTTCGTTGGCTCATTTCTGTTGCAAAGGCCATGTCATCATCGGAGACTTGATCGTAAGTGTGGATGTGATGAGTGATTTAGCATTTCATCACATCGTTGTTAAAGCCCTCCAGGTGGCTGTGGCGCCACGTTCGCCTTGGTAAACTTCGCGACAATAACGGACGCAGAACCACAAGAACTGTCGAGATCTCTGGTAGTTTATGCTGGACACCAGACGCACTGAATGGCCTCTAGCACAACCCCGGGTAAAAGGAGAAATATTGCGAGATCCGTCCGTTTTCAGCAGAGAGATAGTGCAAACTAGTTAGCTGTCCGTCTGGACGTTTAATGTATGCATAATCGCTTCCAAAATATGTAAATTTTGTTCATATACTTATGTACGGAGATAATCACAGCGTTATAAGTAATATCCAGAAAAGATTTAAATTAGCCAGTTGGCTTAGCCAGCCTATGTAAGAGATCAAACCCTGACTGTTCGTCTACGGCATTCAACCAATCCCGTATTGACACGTCATCCAAGTTGCGCAGGCGCGGTAAATGAAGGCGCTAGTCAACAATTTTTTTTAAAATTTATTTTTGAATAAATTGAAAAGCGAAAGTAAACGGGGAACTCTTGTTATGGAAAACTTTCCAAGAAAACTGACACGGGCGACGGTTTCAAAGCTACCACTTACAAAAAAAACCCCACACACAATAGAGCGCAGTCTTGCCCGCTAATGCAGAACTTTGGTAGAAAACCGTTTTCTTTTTTTAGCAGAGGAACCGTAGGCAAGAAAACTAGACATCTGACATAACATCGGTGTCAGCCACTCCGATTACACATCGAGAAATATTTTATCTCCACTGTCTGCCCTAATGGTTTCCTGCCTCTTTGTGCCAACTGAACAAGACTCTACTGAATTATACTTTCTCAGGTTATCTTTGGCCATCTCTCTCTCTCTCTCTCTCTCTCCATCTCTCTCTCTCTCTCTCTCTCTCTCTCTCTCGCTCTCTCTCTCTCTCTCTCTCTCTCTCTCTCTCTCTCTCTCTCTCTCTCTCTCCATATCTCTCTCTCGCTCTCTCCATCTCTCTCTCTCTCTCTCTCTCTCTCTCTCTCTCTCTCTCTCTCTCTCTCTCTCTCTCTCTCTCTGCTTTTCGCATATTACTGGATTTAAAAAATAATAATAATAATAAAGACGTTTTCAAATATACATAGGAGAAATTTTTATAAGATATTAAATATTAAAATCTTGACAAAACTAAATATTAAAAATTTTTTAAGAACCAAGGTTATTGATGATGGGTTATTTACATGATGTAAGAGAGTTAGTTCGGGAACTTTCTACCACATTATCAGTAGTAATACACCTGGATGATCAGTCCACGATCTTTCAGTCTTGCACCGAGATCCAAATGACGGCAGGGTTCACCGAAACGTAGCTTCATCAGTTGTTGCTAATGAAATGATGGGCAATGTCCAATATAACTCCACACTTTTTGTAATATTTTCACACAGGTGCCTTACCTTCAGTTACTTACAAATTAAAATGTGTAAAAATTAAACTTTGTAACGTGTTGAGATGTCGGAAATATCTAATTTACATTAATAATTTCTTTTTTTCTAGTTTTCTTACCAAACGCAGACAGTAAATTATCACTTCCAACTAAGTTATCTTCATATGATCTTTGGTGACGCATTAAGGAACAAAAGAACCAGAATTTAATGACATTTACTTTCATATTTAATATCACGTAAATATCGTCTAAAATGGTCTTTTGATTCTTTAATACAGTCGTTAAAGATGACGTAAAAATATGTTTCATTCAATGCAAATATAATGCCTACCAAATCAAGAAACGGACAAGTGCGTGCGTGCGTGCGTGTGTGTGGTGTGTGTGTGTGTGGTGTGTGCGTGTGTGTGTAGAGTTTTATTTGGAAACGTTCCTACCAGTAATTCTGCTTTGTTGTCTGAAACTAGGTGTTCAAACAAGATTTAACAACTCCCCCTCCATTTTTAGAGAGTTTTCTCCTCCTGACAGTTGCACTTTCTTGCTTCTTACTATCGTTTCCACTTCAGCTACGAAGAAATTCCTCCCGTTTCCTTTCCTTTCCACTCTCCCTATTCCACGCTTCAGACGGAGAAGCAGCACACACACACACACACACACACCCAACGACTCTCAACCAGCCAGCGCCACAGCTCACTTCCATTTGCAACCCGTCGGCGGAAAAAAAGAAAAAAAAACCTTCCCAAACCCCTCAACAACGATGACCCTAAGCTAGTGCAGAGGGTCAGGGTTTTATTCTAGCTCTTAATATCCCATCCGATGTCGGAGAGCCTAATTTCAGTGGACTTGAAGAGGAAAGCGGTGGGTTCATTAATGACCGCGGTGATTGTCCGCTAACCAGCCCAGTCATTATTATTCTCATCAACGACATTCCACATCCGGCACCTGTTTTACAATTCAATTGAAAACTATTTCCGGGAATCGTCTAAAAAAAGAAGGAGAACCAGGTTTAGCTTTATATTTGATTCCTTTGGCTTGCTTTAGAAATTCTTCCTAATTACAGAATTTTCCATTAGCCACTTGTAAAGAGAATTGAAGAGAACGATTTCATTTTTGGAAATTAAAAAAAAAAGAAGATAGAAATCGAAAAGAGAGAACGATGTTTTTTTATTTTACAGTTAATTATTCTTTGATTTCCTATCTAAATTTCATTAAAAGCTCAAGCAGAAAGAAATAAATGCGAGACAGCAACCAACGAATTCTTCTCTTCACCAAAAAAAAATCTAAGAATTCCCTAAGTTACTTTTTCGCAATAGTAATTCAGGACATTACTCTTCTCCACACACACACACACATACACACACACATACATACACACACATACACACACACATATACACACACACACACACATACACACACACATACATACACACACACACACACACACACACACACACATACACACACATACACACACAATGCTTGCTTTAGCTCTAGAACACTCGGGGTGCCAATTTAATATTTTGGTGATGAAATAATAAATACCTAAATCTTGCTGCCTTGCTTATTCTGAATGCTTCACAATTTCAAAAGATAACGGCGATTCTCAAACAAACGTCGTGCAAAACAAACTTTCTTGGCTTCCTTTCATATACTACCTACGAAACTTCTGTTTGCTATAGACTTCTGTTATAATTTCATATTCGCTGCTTCGACTGAAAAAGCAATAAAATTCTCTGTCTAATTAACACCAGCGTGGCGACGATACCAGAGTGGTTTTGTATAGCTTCCAGTTATTAAATGAACGCCAGGTCAAACACAGTGCGGCTATCAATATTCCATTGGTGTGTGTCGTATTGCAGAGGGATTGAGGCATGATTTAACGAATATGTCAGCGATCTTGCTGCATCCTCGCCAATTTCTCATCTTCACTACTTGGCGTTAATCGCATTTCGCAATAGAGCCAAATGTTTCCCTTCCAAAGGCATTCCAAAGGTCTAAGGAAGGAACGCAACAAGAGATGTTCGACGCTGAAATGGGTTGTGAAAGAATTGAGAATAATCTGGCAGTGGTCAGACTCAAAACTGATAATCGCCGCTTGGAAGCAATATTCGTGGTTCACTATCGAACGCCGTTGTGATTAACAGTGACAACAATTCCCTTGCGACAATGCACTTAAACGATAAAGTGGTGGAACATACATCAGAGAGACACGAATTTTCTGTTTAATGGAAAGAGAGTTCAATTTTATTAAAATAATTCTGCCTAAAGCTGGGGTTCGTTACCAATGCAAACCGGACCATTCTTCGCGGAAGTGGAGAATCTTGACATACCGATTCTCCATTTTAACAAGACGGTTAGTCTTGTTTCCTGTGGTGCTATCGATTGCGTTTCTTCAAATTGTATTCATCTGAATATTTGTGAATAACAACAACAAACTTTTTCGTTTATCTTTCTCATGTGCTAAAGGAATCTCACTTTTTTAAAAAAAACAACCGTGTTTAAAATTTATAATTGTCAAGCTAATCATTTTCTATGAAAAAGTAGTAATTTACTATAGCCACGGAGTTTAACATCATTTAACGAAACCAGCTGATTCGTTCATTTAAAGTACAATGCCAATACGAAGTGACGTTGTTACCTTTTGACGAAGACTATGCTGCGAAAACAAAGTTAAAAATATATATATATATATATATATGTTCATGGGATTTTTGTTGTTCAAAAACATCTTAGTAACTCTAAGCATCAGGTGATCAGTACTAAATCCTACAGTGCCATATACCATGGACTGTCTTCCACACGTCAGGTGGCGATCACTGATATCTCTGTATGTATACATTTATATGATTAAAATAAAATAAAATATCAAGAAGCTGAATAACTCTTGCTATACTGCGACTTCCTGAGATTACAAGCAAGTCAGGGTAATGTGTTGCCAGAAAGCACATCCGATTATTATTATTACTTTATTACTGGACTTCTGTCTCCACGTTTGTCTACGTTGATCTTCATTTGCATGAAGTCGTGTGTACGGCTGTTGTGTATATCGTATAAAGAGCTCAAATTTAATATAAATAAACGACAATCAATTAGAAAAAAAAGCAGAAGTCAAACCTCTTGCGGCGGTCTCTGGTTCTACTTCATTACCCATTCATGTCAGATGTTCGTGTAATTGCATTACGAGACGTACTTAGAAGATTCCCTAGAGGGAGGAATTCACTCGATACATTTGCTAATTCACGGGAACTGTTAGCGAATCCCATTCTAGGAAGATAGTCGGTTGGCTGGGGGTCGTGAAGACAGACAGAATGCCCCGGGTTAATATTTAGAAAAGTAATCATCTCCGCGATTTAAAGGTAGACGACGACTTCGCCGCTCTCCACAACTTTTGGTTTTGTCTGGTCCACACAAGCGATCGAGTGTGGCATGAACCTACGTTTGCTAATGATTTATATATGTATATTTTTTATATTTCTATCAAAACTACAGATGTCGTTTTAAGTCATGAGTTATTCAAATATAAAGATATGTACTATGTAGCGTTCATTAGTATCAGTCAATGATGTAGAAGAAAAACCTCACGGTTCTTCTGGAGACGGGAACACGCTGTCAGCTTCCGGTAGGGGCAGAAGCATGTTTCGGGCTCGATCCGTATAGTGAAAACCGTCTGCCTTTATTTAACTTTTCCTCGTAATTTCGACTCGTGTTGCTGAGAGAAAAGTGTGGTGTCTTCCTGCTGTGCGGTCGGGTGCAAGAATCGAGGCAACAATAACAAGGGAATATCATTTCACCGGTGAGAATTTGACGTTTGCAGGCCTCAGCATCCCATAATCTAGTAAATCTGCCCACTGTTAGTGTAGACTTTATCTATTATTGGTTTATCAGCTTCAGATGTGTATGTATTTTATTTTGTTTTGTTTGTTAGTCTGCATTGGTAGAATTACCTTTCCCCTCCTCTTCCTAGTTCATCATCAGCTTGTGTGTGTTGTGATTTGTTTTGTACGCATATCCAGACATAATGACATATATTTACAGTTCTAGCCCCTTACACAGACCCCTGACTGGACCAGCAGAACTCCTACCAACCTTCTACGCTTGTTTATATTTATTGTGATATGTGTTGTTTTTCAGCATACCATCTGATGAGGAACGAAGGAAACAATGGTTGCATGCAATAAATAGAATGGACCCCCAATCCAAAAAGGCATGGTTCCCTTCCAAATTGATGTCATCAGTTCAGATCATTTCTGTGAGGTTGATTTCACTCTATCAAAGCACAACAAGCATTTGAAAACTGTGAAGGAGAACACCGAGCCAATAATTTTCTCCTGGAAAGAGCCTCCTCAGGAGGTTAGATCTCACCTAAACATATTAAGAACTTGGGGGGGTTAACAAAAAAGTTAGAGCAGCCGGCCGTTTTAATGACCCAATATAAGTACATAGTGTTGGCAGCATTATGCGTGTTAATGTTGTGTTTTTTCCCAGGGATGATCGAGAACAGAGAGAGTGAGGACTTGTGTACCCTGTCTGGAACCAGGAACATCAGAATCATCTGAAATGGCGTCTCTTGATCACGCCTACACCATTGATCCTGATACACTAAAGAAAAAGTATGACGACGCTCTTAAGAAACAGAATGAGATAAAAGCTATTCTTAGGAATACGAAGCGAAGAGAGAAAAGAGCAAAAATTTGCATGGAAGCGCTACTTCAGGACCTGAAAAATGAGAAGATATCTGAAGATGCTCCTCACATGCTGGAAGCATACAAAGGTATCTAAATTTGTGTGCTTGAATAAACAAAGTTTACCATTACATGCTAATATTATTCTAGCACTATGCAGTCTTGTGTATATAATAGAGCTACATGAAAATAAAAACACTTACAGATGTAGCATACTGTTGAAAAATTATGGAATTTGGATTACAGTTATTTTAATGCAGTCAGTTTATTTATTTATTCCATCCTTTAATCATTCATTCATTCAATCATTTTATTTTAGACATTCCTGTAGATTTGTTCAAGAGACCTTCCCATGAATATTCCGAAGACCAGAAACAATTTGCCACTACAGTGCATTTTCACAGTCCGAAGGCGTATACATACTTGAGAGAATATGTGCACTTACCACATCCATATAAAATACGACGGTATGTAATGTATAGTTATGATACTTACTATAGTGTTCATATGTTACTAATATGTGTATTTAAGGAAGCATATATTATAACTGACTGATCAGTTTATAATAGTATATACCCAGCAAGTTTACTCTTATTTGTAAAGGTATTTTGATTTTGCAGATGTCAGCATGACAAGATCACCCAGATGCCTTTACTTATGTTTTAAAATTTTTCGAATAAATAAGTTCTGTTATTGTTTATTGTTCTTGTTACTTACACAGTTTGCAGCATGCACCAACATTGGTGCCATTGGTCAGTAGTTCTGTACATTTTAATATAAATTGGTAATTCAGAAAACGGTTTATCAGTATATATTTCAGTGACAATTATGCTTAATCCATATTGTAGTGTATTATCAGTTTTTAATGTAATTTGTGTCATATAGGATATTGATTGATATTAAACTATTGCTTACAGTGAACATTTTCTAATTTTAGGTGGGTGTGCAGCATTTCTTCAGAACCTGGTATTTCGGAGCAAGTTGTCTCCATGTTGAAGTCCAAGGTAAAGACTGATCCAGCTAACTACGGCTACTGTAAGCTGATGCTTGATGGGATGTCCATAAGGAAACATCTTGACTGAAACCCAAAGCGTCAACAGATGGTTGGTTTTGTTGACCTCGGAGCTGGTTCTCCCGACGGCGGTGCAGGGAAAGCTACTGAAGCATTGGTTGTAATGGCTGTAGGACTGCAGGGACAGTGGAAAGTGCCAGTTGGCTACTTGCTCTTGTCATGAATGGTCACAGTACAAACCAGAAGATGGCACGTGTACTTGGATGCTTATTGGAACCTGGAAAGATACAGTGTAAATTCACACATCCTGCTGACAGTACTCGTAATGTTTATGTGTTCTTTGATGCGTGCCATTTGTTAAAGAATCTTAGGGGTGCTCTACGTGCTTTGCAAAAGATTGTAACAAGTGTTGGTGTAGCCAGATGGAATGACACAGCAGGCTGAAGGTTTGCGTGCTGCAAACAAACTGACTACACGACACAAACGCTTTGAGAAGCAGAAAATGAATGTTAAATTAGCAGTTCAAACTTTGAGTTCGTCTGTTGCAGCTGCACTCAGATATGCAGCTCAAGTAGGTTGTACTGGCCTTGATGATTGTGAAGTACAGCCAATTTTGTGTTGGTTATTGACCACTTGTTTGACATATTTAATAGTCGCACAGCTGTTGCTAAGGGGTTTAAAAGCCCATTACGGGCTGAAAATCTTGGTATAATTGAAAATTTCTTGATGGATGCAAGGTCTGTGTTACTTAGTATGACTGACATGTCAGGTGCTAAGGTGTGTTACGGTAAGCGCAAAAATGCTATTATAGGATTTCTGTTAAATATTGAGAGTCTGCTTGGCCTATCCAAGGAACTGCTGATGGGGCAGTCCCCAGTACAGAAGTACTTGTTGACTTATAAATTGTCTCAGGACCATCTCGAGTTATTTTTTTTTTCAGCTGTACGCCAACGAGGAGGTTGGAAAAATAACCCCTCTGCCATGCATTTTGCCAGCGCATATAAAGTACTGATGAGTCATGCAGATGTTTCTATCACAGGCTGTGCCAAAGCAAATTGTGTGCTTCAAGATACAACAACTCCATTGTTGAATGTTGCAGAGAGAGAGCCTGGTGAGAATTGTGCCTTTTATCACCTTTGAATCAGCTCTGTGCGATCACACATACAGCAGTGTCAAGGCTGGTCTGCGTGTATTTATTGAAGGTATCCTCGAGTATATGGCTGGATGGGTTGTTCGTTTTGTAACAAAAAAGATGTCTTGTAAAGAATGTTCCACTCTACTGGTAAGACCTGCATCTGAATGTACATCTGCGTTATTGAAGTTGAAAAACAATGTGGACTAGTAGTCCCATCAGCAAGTGTGAAATTGTCATGCGTCCTAGCATAAACATTAAGAAGGTTGCATCTCGTGAATGGAAGAAAATGATGGTATCCAGAATGTTAGTTGAAAAGCCTTATAATTTGTTTGAAGAAATTTGTGACCATTCAATGAATGCAGACATCAAAAGGTATTGACACACACTATTATATGCTGGTGAAACTCATTTGTGAGCAGTTTATCAGCTGAACTTGACCAATCTGATTCTGACTGGAGACAGTATTAGGTAGAAAATGAACAAGACCGTGTTGTTCAAGTATCAGTAAATCTTTGCTTTTTCTTTCCCAAGTTGTATATCAAAATACACCAGTTTTGGTTCAACTGAAAAGTGAAAATGAGTGAACTTGTAAAATATAGTATATTAGCACTAAAATACAGATTCTATGTGTAATAAATCAAATTGTCGGTGATGTTGAAAGAGAATTATTCTATCATTTGATAGATGTCGCTGTCGTCAGCCTCGTTTTCATATTATAGCGAAATCTGTCAAAACAATTGCACTATTGTAATGTGTTTGGGATTGCAAAATCAGTCTATATATTATAAAAATAATGAAAGTATTAATTACAATGCAAACATGATACTGTGCATAAAGCATCAATTTCATGATAATGCAGAAAATGGTTCATCAGTTAGGTATTTATTTTTCAGAAATATCTGAAATGTCTAGGTTGATATACAGTTTTGCACCATTTAGTTTGTTCTGTCAGAATGATATAAAATATTAATACCGTCTTCCATTGTGTCTTCACTTGGTCTCAGAGGGAATTCTTGTACATAGTATTTAAATTTTGAACAGTATGAAGCATTCCAGTAATTTTTCTGTGTCCTAAAAATTCCTGTAAAAATCTGTGGCTTTCATATCTTGACAGTTATGCTTAATTCCATATTGTAGTAAATCATTAGCTTTTAATGTAACTGTCTTATATGACATTAAACTATTGCTGACAGCGAACATTTTCTAATCTTAGGTGGTCTCAGTCTATATATTAAAAAAATAATTAAAATATTAATTACAATGTTTACATACCAGGTCAGTGCCCCCCAAATAAATGCTTACCTCTACTCACATATTTATTAACCACTGTTAAGTATATGATATAAACTGGTTCTAATAGTCTCGCTTCCTCAATGTCCACATGGCACGCCCAGCTCTTTTGCCCTTACCGGAAGTCAGCAGCGATGGCCCATGGCGGCCTGGTGAAACTCGCGTGGATGCGCGGTCTAGTTTTACTACGTCACTGGTATCAGTTTAAAAAAAAAAAATACCAAGGGAGACAACCCACACAGACAAAACAAGGAAACAAGCCCCTACAAACCTTTTCACGGTGTTTATAATTCACCATTTTGCAACATTAATTTGTTTATTGTAAATGTTATGCTATTATCTTTTTATTGGAGTTTTTATATTTTTTCGTTAATTATATATTTACTGGTAACTGATACGAAAACGTTAGGTAACCAAACCTAGAAGAATAGTTATTCTATGGAAGATATTATGTTAATAAAACGGGTATGTTATACAAAAGTAAGCATCTGTTCTGATTTCAAGTTAAAAGTAATTTAGTTTGATGGAAACAGCATAGCTTGAAAGTGTTAAATATGAAATAACGAGAAACACTAGACTGCATTGTCATCTTGAAGTTGGAAGATCTAAGAGAGCGCAGGCAGATTAACAGAGAAAAGTCAGTATTGGATGAGTTTATATTTCAGTAGAGATAAGAAGTGGTAGATTACAACAGGTCTGTCTGAAAAACAATTCTCCAGCAAAGATATTTCAGAGAAACCAAATCATGGAAACAAAGAATTCCAACAACTGGTTTTCAGCCCCAAGCTGAGATAATGATTCACATCTTGAACTTCAGGTGGAGAAGAGAAGAGATGGATTCTTGAAAAACGTGGTTTCTTTGACCAACGCAGATAAACCATTCGCCGACAGCGGGGGGCCTAAAAGTCTGCTAGATCTCTGAACGCTAGCTTCTTATCTAAGGGAAAAAATAAATGGCAGCATGGGGTTGCTATGTGACAAACCGATGCCTGTAAAAAAACAAAACAGACATGGTTTCCTTAATCTCCTGAGCGGCATGATATCGTTGTTGTTTGCGTCGTCTGCCGGATTCTTGGACGAATAAACAAATACCAACGCGTTGGCGATCATAGATAACTTTTCAACAGTTTTCGGTTATTTTTTCTTTTTTTTTACAGAAATTTCGAGAACAGCAGATTGTCCGAGCGCTGCAAGCTATATTTTAGAGAAAATGAGTAACTAATATACGCCACCTATCGGAGATAGGGAGATATGACGGTCAATACAGAGAGAGAGAATGACGTCAGTACAGAGAGAGAGAATGACGTCAGTACACAGAGAGAGAATGACGTCAGTACAGAGAGATGGCATTAACACTCACACACACAAAGAGAGAACATTTCTGTTTCGCTCTGGGAACCAAACCGTTACTCATCTGGACAGCCTTATTTATCACAAACAAGCAATTAGAAAGATGCCATTTCATCTGTATATATTTATGTACTTTCTATTATTTTAACTAGAAATTATCTCCAAAGTTAAAGTAAAATCTTCCTAAATTCCATCTTTACACGAAACTTAGCTGTGTGTATTATTAAAGATCGACCTTATGCGAAATTTACTCTAGATAAAATCTTGTATTTATCGACTAAGCAAAAATAAGTAAAATCTGTCTTTACAATTTACTTATTAAATGCACTTTACTTACACTGACATTTGCTAACCTATTTATAGTACTTTAATAATAGTAATATTGCAGATTATTCTAATAAAAAGAAAGTAATAAGTAGAAGCAGTTTTAGATGATTTTTTTCCAGAAGTGGGCATCATCTGTTTCTCTAAGGTGTCTGATGTTTGTCAAACTCACGATGATGAAAAATACCTTAATAACAGATATAACAGGATCAAACACGAGGGTTCAAATATTTGCAGATGTCCTAAAGCTTATAGATCGACCTATTGGTTAATATCCGACTTCTTGTTTCCGCACCAGATCACTCCAGTATTATCGATCTCTAGCCTCCAAGTCTTTGGATATTACCCCGCTGTGGGAAAAATGGTGAAGCGTAAAACGTTTCCTGTATGGAGGTTAGGGTTGTTATTAGCTGCAGATGTAATACATTTGTCAGAAATCGAATTACACTGATATGTTATTAGGCTTATATTCCTTGGCGGAACATACGAGGAAAAGGGAGGGAAATAAAAGATTTTCTTCGCTGAACTCATCATTCGGACAGAGACAACATGGCCAGAATGAAAATGCGAGGAGAGGAGGCACACGTGGCGTGGTTCCTGTCCAGAGGCGATGTGTAGGGGCGGATAACAGGAATACATACTTATTAGAAATCAACGACAGCGCGTCAGTACTGTTGCAGAAAACTTTCTTCTTGCTAACTTAATATTTTAAAATAAAAAAAACAATAAAACACATGTATAGTTACACTGCTAATGACCAGACTCAAATATTTAAAAGGTGGGGTCATTAGCCAAGAGGTTGTAGATTCGACAAATTCGCTGAAAGATTTCTAAATAGCTGTAGCTGGAGCTGAGGATGACTGGTGTAGAAAGTGTCCAAACTGAGTTCTTTTACGGTTGAAGTCCTACCCTGGAGACGAAGAACTTCCCATAAATTGGACACTTCAGTTCCACATTTTAATTGTGGGTTTGTGGAATTTTTCCTGCGGTCTCCTCCTCTTCTTTTCCCGTCTATTTCGGTGCCGCGTTCTGCTTGTTTCGATGCGACTGGTCCCATTTTGGACCGTATAGCGCCGTTTGTTTCTATCCAGTGCGGCATCTTCCCGGTCTTTTGTTGACGACAGATTACTAGTTTTCATGTTTCGCTTCAGGCTCTGCCACGACCTCACGACAACATGGAGCAGCAGTCCCTGGCATTCTAATAACATGTCCCATCCGTCTGAACTGCGCTTTGAGAAACAATCGCTTCGATTCCAGTCATGTTGGCTTTTCCGGACACCTCCCCGAGAAACTTGTCACGCCACCTATCACCGAGGTTGATTCTTAAACAGCTCTAACCTAGCTTGTTTGTTTTAAAAATCTGCCCACCATACTTTGCAGCTCTAGAACAGTAATCATCTTGGTATACTTTCGCTTTCGTAGATCTCTTAATATCGTGCTGCTCCTTCCCTAGCAGTCTCCCAAAATGGCGGCTGGCCTTTTGTAGGTGCACAAAATCTCTTCTTTGATTTAGCGGCTGCGGGTAGATGGGTTAGATTACTTACAACATTGGGCTCTCACTGGTTGATGCTGCAGAATAAACATTTATAGTTCTTTTGAAGGATTACAGATTAATAAGCGTTCGGAGTTTTGAAACGAACATTTTTAAAATGCAAGTTATAGTTTTTTGCATATTTTAACCAGCTGAGTAAACTTCATAAATTTATAATTTGGGTTTAAAAAGAAATAATTCATGAACACAAGATAAACGTATGTTGACGGGGAAAAAAAACGCTATTAATAATTAAACAGTTTGATTTTTAAAAAAATGTTTTTCTATGCATGCCTTTTACAGCAAGCAAGCAACATATTACAAGGAATACACTGCCGGTCATAAATTCGGGCTATCCGATAAAATAACTAATCCAATTAAAGAAAGATATTTTGGTGTAAAGTCTTTTGTATATAAAGTTCGAAAATAATCTTTTATTAAACAGGCACAGATCTCCAGTGATGTGCTATAGTTATTTCATCGGTGAGTCTATTATGTTCGCCGAGATATATTTTTTCCCAGAATTACCATTAACATTTAAAACCGTTTCTTGACATTCACACTTTTGCTCCGTCACAGTACCCTCAGCGATGTGGTTTTTAGAGTAAGTGTCCTTGCAGTTGCTTGTGACAAAGTCGTTGGAATGCTACGAGGACTGCGCAAAATGCTGAAATAATAACAACATTTCGTCTACATATCGCTGCGCTAAGTCCTGTTCGTATTTTCTTTTTTTTAAATGTCGGTCTGAAGAGGTCTCGTTTAATTGCTTACTTCGTAGAACTTTAACTACGACAATATCATAGCCGCATAAAGTCACTTGTAAACGAACTTTACCAAGTTCGCACTAAAGATGTCCTAATCAGGTAAAACCATTATATATATATATATATATTAAATGTATCTGAACCGGCATCGAGACTCGATCGCAGTCCAATTCGGCGAAGGTGATTAAATATGGCGTGAATATAAACTTTAGCAAAAAGTAAAATCCTGCCAAATATCGTGTAAAGAAGAATTTTTCCAAGAAGCAAACAAATCGTGAGTTGTGGTATTTCGCTGCGAGGGAAACGAATTTTGAACTTTCTTTGCTTAAAATCTGCGGATAACTCTTCAAATAAACAAATAAGGTGGAGCCAGTATTTTTTGCTTTTATAAACAAACTGTAGCCATCACCGAGGAGTAGTAACCTGCCCTCCCAGCCTGTTATTTCCTTATTAGTTCACAAGACCTACTGTAATTCGGTATAACATTACGTCTGTTGTCTCTGAAGCATTTACAAGCCAAACAGTTACGGCTTTAAGATGAAATACGTTTTTCTTTAAACAGTTTTCAAGACGGTTCCTGTCTAGATTCTGCTTTTATTAAGAAAGATTTGCGATAACAATTACATTACAACCGGAGCGACATTCTAGATTTT
The DNA here is from genome assembly GCA_018389105.1 of Nautilus pompilius. Lineage (NCBI taxonomy): Eukaryota > Metazoa > Mollusca > Cephalopoda > Nautilida > Nautilidae > Nautilus > Nautilus pompilius. The sequence continues at coordinate 64,616 of JACATO010001741.1, read as the reverse complement.
AGATGAAAAGTTCCTGGTGTCGTGGTTGCAAGTCCGTCTTACTGTTTGCTGTACCTTTCCTTCATCTGTCCGCGTTGGTTAAATTCATCGCTGATTAACTGATTGCAATAGAAAAGGATGACTCATAAATTGCTTCAGTCCCACTTGGCTCGCCGAGAATGTTCAAACTGCATAACAAAGAAAATAAATTTAAATTCCTGTTTCATCATGTTAGTAAAATTTTATTGTAAAAAAAAAAAAATGAAATTTTTTTTCTCTATTTAAAATTTTGAAACTCAATTTGTTTTCTCGAAATCATTTTTAATAGCCAATATCTCAATGAAAGGGAAAATGCAAGCAGCGTTAAGAACTGTCAGAGCCTGAAACAATGCTAACCATCACCGTACCGATATTTCCTTCATGCTTGTTGACTCTTGGAATACTATTAGCGGAATCGTCAGCTGCCATAAATTCTTCACGAACAAAATGAACAATAATTATTTTATCCGTTAACTACGACGATGATTAAGCAGGAAAGGAACTGAGTTACTCCGATGACGAGGAAAGCATCTGCTAGGCTTCTGAAGCGGTAAACGATAAAAGAGTTTTGGAAAATGGTTTAATTCAACGACAGTTCTTCTTCTTCGTCTTCTTCTTTTCTTTCGATCATCGCGTTTCTTTGAGCATCCTTGCGATTGTTTTTTTTTTTTTAAATACTTGAAACAGTTGCTTTAATCAGGATTTGATCAGATCGATTACTTTTACCGCTTGGTCTAAATACTGTCGTCGATAACGGTGCCGTGTGGAAGAAACAAAAATAAAAATGGGCAGAAGCTTTTTAATGTAGGTGCATAAGTTCGGAACACATAGACAAGCTCCAAAGTTAGATAAATAAAGGATCTGTATGCGAAGACAAGGATTAAAAAAGCATGGAGAAAAATGCTTTAAGAGAAGTCTAGTTCTGTGGCTTCTCTCAAGGGAACGTCCATTAAGGAAGCCTGAAGGTCCGTGCACCGTTCGGTTTAGTAGAATAATTATAAAGTATATTCTTTCTTTTTCTGCTTGAGATACGCTACGGACAAATTCCGTATTTACCGAAGGTGAAGGTAAGAAAACTCCGTGTTTACACGACATTTACTACGGATAACGATGTACTTTACACGAGATTTAGTGACACGTGAAACGGCTTCATGGAATCCCCTCTCAATCTTTTGTTAACTTAACTCGGCACCTGGACATTTCGAAATGCACGAGACGAATCGTCATCGCTCGCTCGTCCACCTTTAGAGGCTGGCGGATAGAAAGATCCAAAGAACTGGCCTTTCTTATTACCCGGTTTTTGCTATACGTGGCATTAAGTCTGAAGATTGTGAACAAATCACCATCCAAACGTCAGATAAAAAAAGGGCAACTTTGATTTCTTGTGGCAGCAGATACTAAAGACGGAAATAAATCTCCATCTAACGTTGGAGAGAACTCCATACGTGCCATCAGAATTACCATTTTGCCTTTTTTTAGTTGTAAATATGTTAAATACCAAATGGCAATAACTTTCTTTTAAGAACGAGGTGGTTCCTGGTTGGTAAATATTATTAAGGATGCGTTTTAAAATGGCAATCAGGCAGGGAATTTATAAAACTCAGCGACGTGCGGTCTTTCACCTCTATTCAGCTACTTCTCTTTCGTGGGGTAATGACAAGTGCTGCTGCTGTACGTCCTATTTGTATTACGACAGAAATTCGCACAGTCGAAGAACATGTATGTACACGTTCATGAGAAATAATACGCATGGTCTTAAATCTACATTAAAAAAAGAACAAACACACGACAACAAACGACCCGATATAATAAATGCAACCATTTTTAGTACTGCCGTTCACCTATATTTACCCTGTTGACTATAATTTTGGTCTCGTCAAAGAAATATTAAATATTTGATCAATCAATACATTTTTAGAGCATAATAGTTTATGCAATGAATTTCAGTGAAAAAAATATTTAAACTGAAACAAAAGCAAGACTAATCGCAATCAGCCAAGACATAGCAGTAGTAACACAGGTATGTTTTGTCCCATTAAATGCGGTGGCGTCCGAACGTTATTATTTTACAGTCTCTCGTATATCGACCACCATTTTCTGAGAGACAAAGCATGAATGTATTACTCTCATTAATTTAAATAAGAAATTTTTAAAAAAACATTTTTATTGGATAATGCAATGTTCGTTTTCAACCAATAAAATTTCAATAAGAATCCCATAAACTGTAATCACTTGCATATGCTGCGTAGACCTAAAGAACTTAGGTTAATATAGAAATATATTAAAAAATACAGTTAGCAGAAAAAAACAATAAAAAAGAATGTTATAAAGACTATGGGAATTTTTCAGAATTCTTGTTGTGGTTGCAGGTATTTAAATTTGTCAAACTTTTATTGACTGGCTTTTATGTTTTCTTGTCTTTGTTTCGTTACATGTATAGAAAATCCGTACATGAAGAAAAAGGTGAGATTATTTTTTTAGCTCTTTCCAGTCTCAACAAAATATCATCCTCCTTTATGCTTAATGGATTCCAGTGGTATCTGAATGCTGAGTCCATGATTATGCACACCGGTGTAGCAACAGAAAGGAAGTGCACTTTTCGTTATTAAGCTAACGGTTTATATGTTAAACATTGTTGACATATTCGGGTGGAAAGATGTCTGAATCTGATATGCACAGGTATACGTGTACGTATATATATATATCAAAGTATAAGAGATTCCTGAAAGAATGCAGTATTAAAAAAACAGTTCCATATAAGAACAAAAAAGAACATACATAGAGATCCTCCAGATGGCGCTGTTATGGGCCTCTGTGAACTTAATTGCAAGCAGATTTTTTATTAAAGTAATTAATTAATTTTTTTAATGAAGACCCATATTTTGGACAAGAAAAAATACTACTAGAAAAAAAGGGGAGAGGAACTTCCCCCAATTTTCTGCTTCATCATTATCTTCTTTTTTAAAATATAAAAGTTGATCAGTTGCTCTGTTTAGGTAAGACATTGATCTTACTTTTCTTCCCGACTGTTTGTCTGAATGTATCTTCTCGGCGCACGGGGAGAAAGGCGACTGGCTGTCCGTCCGGGACCAGTGATCACACTTCCGCTCCGCTACCCCGACAGCAGGCCGGTCCTCCCGTCGTCTCCTCGCACGACTTCGTTACGCTGCCTCCTGTGTCTTAACTTAACCAATTTGTATTCGGATTCCTTGCAACCCCGTCGAGAAATCAGCTCTCATTGAGCGCTAACTGCTTATTTTGATTTTACCTCCCTCCTCCTCCTCCCCCTTCTTTTAAAAAAAAAAAAAAACATTTATTTATCGCATAATTTTCGACCACTCATCGATAATCTCCAAACTAGTTCGTCCTCGGCAGTCGTTATCATTCTAACTGCCTGCCGATTCCCCGTCAGTGATCGGGAGCTGATCCAACCCCGCTGATTGTTTGTGGTCAATGTAAAGTCTAATACCTCCCGCCGTGAAACCGTTAATACTCATCAGTTCGTCAAACACAGGCCATCATGTTTTCTTATAAACGCTCGCCATTTGCTGGTAAGTACATTATTAAATCGCTTTGGCAGTCTGGCTTACAATGCCGGACAACCAGTGAAAATAGTGAGACGTCTTTCAAGATAATAGCGTCCAAAGCAAGTAAATAAAAACGTTCTGTAACTGTATCAAAATACTGTGTGCCAAGATGAACTTTACTTGTTTTTAATTAAACAGTAAATACGAAATTTATTCACACACGCACACAGGTGTGTAAGTAAGATAAACTATTTTAGTGTCCACGTCAATTTCATCAACACAAGTAGTTTTCTGTTACACCTTCATCTGTTAACTTCCTCTGGGTTTTGGTCTCAAGATCAGTGTGACCGCATTGTTCATGTTTTTGTTAATCTTTTACTTTCAATTCGAAACTGTACTAGGGTCGTGTGACTGGATTTAATGGCCTGGCCAGGTGGACAAGGACTTTAAGATAGCCTCGTACCAGAGTGGTGACTCTAACAGAAGCTGGGCGAGGGTGACGAGTTAAAACAGCCAGTAAAAAAGAAAACAAAACAGCATGGTAGGTCTGGAGCTTTAGAATATGACAGGAGTCGGTAATGTGTGAGACAATATGCATCGATCACTGTACACGCACACACACAATAGAGAGAGAGAGAGAGAGAGAGATGACGTCAGTACAGGGAGAGAGAGGTGGACGGTCAGTACAGAGAGAGAAAGAGATGTCATTGCAGTGATGAGTCAGTACACAGATATAGATGACGTCATTACAGAGAGAGATGATAGTACAGACGAGAGAGAGAGGAGGAGAGAGAGAGGAGAGAGAGAGAGAGAGAGAGCGGAGAGAGCGAGAGAGAGAGGAGAGACGAGAGGAGAGAGAGAGAGAGGAGATGACGTCAGGAGTCTATGAGTCAGTACAGAGAGAGGAGAGAGAGAGAGAGAGAGAGAATATATCAATGCAATGACAGCTGCATGCTGCAACAGCTAATGTATAGCTCGTCTCTCATTTGCATTCCTGACTGTCGATGGTTTCCGCTCTCTGTAATACCTTTTGCTAACCCTAGAAACAAGCCCCTAATTTTACTTCTAATTGCGCTTCAGTCATTACGCTTATTAGGATAAAGATCTTAAATAATCAGTTTATTATTAATGTGCACTGCCATGGAATATCGGCTTCTTTGAACTTGCAGTTTCATTTTTTTTTTTTTTTATTTTGTGCGTCAAAAAGTTAGCTTAGAATTTAAAATATAAGAAGAAACAGTGAAGTGGAGCCACCAGATACTGCGCATCTCACAGAACCCGAGCTCTGCCGCTAGGGAAGAGGTTCGTACGTTATTAGTGACTGAGTGGTTTTCAATGCACACCGCAGCTAAGTCAATTACGTCTTATTAACCGCCTAACGTAATCGAGGCACTTAATTTCAGGAGCTAATAGCTTCATTCAGATGAGTCCATGACGGTGATTACTCTGCGTTATGAAAGGAGAAGGGATGGCGATGAGCTTCCTGCTATTATTATTATTAATGAAAAATAATGAAATGGTGGAAAATTGTTTCAGGCTCTTACCGTGAATGTTGAAAACGGTTCGAAATGTTTCCTCCTGTGTTTGATAGGTATCTATGTGCCTGGACATTTTTGAGTCGATTTAGATGTCATCACCTACGATTTACGCAGTGGAAACTCTGGATAAAATTGCGGCGATTGCTGCTGTTTTTATATTTTTTAAGAGAGAGAGAGAGAGAGAGGAGAGAGAGGAGAGAGAGAGAGAGAGAGAGATGACATCAGTATACAAAGAGAGATGATGTCAGTATAGAGTGATGAGATGACGTCACTACACAGAGAGAGATGACATCAGTATACAAAGAGAGATGATGTCAGTATAGAGTGATGAGATGACGTCACTACACAGAGAGAGATGACATCAGTATACAAAGATAGATGATGTCAGTACACAGAGAGAGATGACGTCAGTATACAAAGAGAGATGATGTAATGACGTCAGTAGAGAGAGAGAGAAGCTTTGAATAGTATTTGAAATATTCCCAAATGATGTATGCGAACCTTTGGCTGAGGTTAGGATAAACCGGAAATGACGTTGGCTTAGTTTTCTACTATAAAGAATTAAATTTTTTATTTAAAAGACATCGTCAAACAAATTCATGTTTAAGGACAAACAGTTTAAAATTTTTAAAAAATTAGATTGTTAAATTTTAAAAAAAAAAACTTTTTTTGTTTACATTTAACTTTTAGACGATCGATTTTAATTTTGGTGAAAACTTTGTGAGATGTCACCGCGGTAAACCGGGTAATCGGGGTAGACGAAAAAGTAAGAAAATAGGCAGGCGATTGTACAGTAAATTCTACTGTCAGCCCTTTAAAGGGCATAAGGACCATAACTACCACTTTCCATTTTTTTTTTAAAAACAGAATTTTAGTTTGTTTTCTTAATATTTACGCTAACAAACTTAGCAATGATGGGAAAGGCCCTGCTTCCCGTGGTAGGAATTTGTTGCTTGTTGGCTCCCTTCGTGACGTGATGATTTACATTACCGAATGAATGGTCATCTTTACTTAATTTACAACAGTTAGCCCAAGGAATCGCCAAACCGTCTGTGCGTAATATTTACACGGTATTTAATTACACTTATAGCTGATCCTTTCGTTCTCATGAAAGCCGAAGTAGACATGTTCGTGTATAATTAATATTCCTTTTAATTACTTACTGGAACAACACCTGTGTACCACCATCAGGCTCGAAAAGGTAATCGGACCGATCAAACTTGTGTACATTTTAGCCTTACTTTCGTTAAGGTAACTCTCTGTGTTATAAAGTTATTACATCAGTTTCTGAGGATCCGAACAGCTTTTCTGCCGATCTGCTACCGTAACAAAAATTAAATGACGTCATAACGGGTCTGTGAAAAGCCAGTACGTGACTGAAATAGCTCACGTAGCCATCAAATCAGAATAAGGCGGTAATATCTTTCCCAGACTAGGTAAATATCAGTTGAGAAGATTGTCTATAAAACGAATGTTACTTCCACGCAATCAAATTCAACTGACAAAAATTGCTTTTCCTGAAAGAAAAAAAAATGGGTGGATAAATGAAGTGGCCGAGTAATGAGCATAACAGCTTAATCTGAGTTTGGCAACCGTCATGTTCTCGAAACTACAAGGAATTCTATCGCCGTGGTGACGATCTGTCAAAAGCCCATCTCTTGCTCTCGTGTGTCTGCTATCGGCACTCATCTCCAGACTCTCCTTTTCGATGTATGATCATCTTTTAGAGGACACAAGATAAATTGCTTCACATGTTAAAAGTCAAGAGTCTTCTACAGCATTCAGGAAGAGGCATTCAGTTGTGGGACTAATATAATCAGGTATCTGTTTGTATGCAAACGCGCGGGATACAGGGAATTCTGATGGTGCATCTTTTTATCTATTTATCCGCCTTGTCAGAGAGTGTCTTCTTAAGAGCCGAAGCCTGGATTCAATTACCACCGATGTCAATAATAAGCGGACATTGATTGATTGATTGATTGCGTTCAATCAATACACGAGACGGTTCCTTTTACTCAATAAACATGCCTGGTTATATCAACAGACCAGCTCGAGAACAAACAAAAGCGACTTTAGAATAGATTACTTTAGTATTAAACCACAAAGTTTACTGGGAGTTTGTAAAAGTTAATGTTTTTGTTTTGCAGATATTATTTTTATTTAAAAAATTTAATTTAAAAAGAGTTAAAAGAACAACGTACGCCTTCTATTTAAGAGTGTATCTAGCGAAATACAAGAGGAAAATGCAAGTAAAATTTTTTAGAAGAGATGGGTTCCTGCCTTAGGGTTTGGACCATGTGTTAATATTGGTTTAAATGCATCTCTCTTTCAGAATCGGAAGCCTTGCGGATAGGTTCCTTTACTCTACATATCACATTATCGTTTGTTTTCATAATTATCAGGCATAAACGTTTTTTTTTTCTTTTCCAAAGGACATTTTTAGAAAGAATGTTTTAGTAATGGCGTAGCGCCTGTCTGCAATGCTTCCGGGGCAGGAACAAAAGCTACTTGTTCCGTGTGTTTAGATCTTGAATTTTTACACTCATCAACCCCAAATCAGCAAAAATTACGTAATGGCAAAAAAAAACTTGGAATCATTAACCAAAGTATTAAACGTAAAGACCCAAAAAGTTTCAGTGCCATCATAGAAGTTTCTATTTCTTCCATCCCTTGAGCAGAGATACCTTAAAAGAACATTTTAAATTGTAGGAAGAACTCAGGATAGCTTCAACGAAATGTCATCAGGTTTTAAATGTTAGGATTCTACCAAATGATTCAAACTATTGAATTTATCTAGTTTCGTTATATCACATCTTAGACGAAATCTCACAAACTTTTAAATTCATTAAGTGGTTTCAGCGGATGGATAGTCAAAATACTTGTGTGCCTGCAGTTAAAATACTGGCAGCCATAAACACTGAATATACAAGCTTGGTTAATATTAATTTAGAAACAGACTATTAATGTTTGGATTAATTACCATTGGCAGTTTCTGATAACGATCATATAAGATTCAGACAGAAAAACGATTTCTTCTCCCGGGAGACCCAAACAAGCCATAGAAGCTTTTTGCCTCTGTACCAACCGAAATTCGGTATTTAAATAACTGCGCAGTCTGTTGGCACATATTTTTTAAACGCGATCGCCCTTTAAGTCCGTAAATATAAAGTATTTTTTTCATAAAAATACATTAAAACTTTAAATTAACGATTACGATGCACAAGCAGACATTTAATCTATTTACAGGAAAATTTTTGATAATCAATTTTTTCAAAGGATGTAGCTGACAAACGATTTTCCGTTTTGCGCAGAAAAGGCAGCAGGGTTCTCAGATCACGATGAATAATCGAGGAAGCTCCCACATCCACAGAAATCAGCGTTCGGAAAAAAAGATTTATGTAGCTGTTTTACGGCAGACTGGCTGGTGTGAGTCACACGTGGAAATTCAAAATTTATTTCAGGAGTCATGCGGGTATTAAAATGTATACTTTGGCGTTCAGAATTATGACCCCACTAATCGAAAACACGTTATCTGCATTTTCAACACTTTACTTTTAATGAAAGTGAATTATTCAAGCAAAGAAACATGAAAATTCGTGTGAACCAAAGTATCCGAAGATATAATCCATCAACTGTTACATTGTTACATCAGAAGAGTAACATCACGTGGACCGCTGCTACACACACACGCGCGCGTATTTTGCGCTCTCTGTTCATTACGTTTTTTTTCAAAATATTGCGTCCTGACCTCATACAAATAGTTCCATAGCTGAAAAAACATTGGCTTGATCATTTGTCCTTGACTCTTTTATCTGGATCATTCTACACACGTTCAATAGTATTTAGATCTGAAGAATGAAGAAACCAAACTACTGTTTCAAGATAATCTTCCAACTGTTGTCCAACAAGGTATTTACATACCACCTTTTGTATTGTCTTACAGATCATTACCTGAAGCAGTTAAAAACCCTTACATACTGACCGGGGACCAGAAGGAACTGAATCGCAATGCAGAATATTCACATATCCCTGTTTCTTTTTTTTGTTGAGAATCTTATTAATGCTTCTACCAACCGAATAACCAGTTCAACAGCCTCATCCTTTTACAGTTAAAAAGCCACGCTTCGATGTATGATTAGCGTACATATAACCATCTCGGGCCTTTCTTTTGCTTACTTTCTCATGGCTTGAAACCAAACAGCCCTAACCCGCTCTCAGCGGACCACAATACATCGCACCAAGGTGCAGTTCTGATGTAGTTTAGCCCAGTCATCGCTTTTTGCTGTTTTTACATCAAAGGAAAAGCTTTTAACTGCCGTTCGGTGGTAAAGGTTCAAATCCTAACTGTTGCTAAGGAAATTCGGGTGTTCAGTTAAGTGGGTAAGAATGGGGTGTGCTCTGGACTTTCGAACCAGCAACATTTCTTTTCATTATAAAAAATTATAACTTTCATTCTTGGACTGTTAAGTTCATGGCTGAGCCAGTTCAGTTCAATCTATAAATAGCTTTTCGCACACTCCCCCACGTGACTCCAACTTCCTGTTAGTAGTAGCCTGCTTTCGGAAGGGCAATAATGGGTGGACAGTCTTGTTTTATATGGAATTTTCTTGTTTCTATGTGCCATTTTAATCTGCTAAACAAAATGACAGTGGTCGTCAATAATTAAAGTCCATTAATATTTATACAAAAGCATTATTATGACCTAACAATTAATAAAATTAGTAATAAGAACGAAATTGTGTTAAATGTCTTTTAAAGATCCTAATGAGAATTCCAAGGCTCCAGTTATACAACAGAAAAAAGATATTTCTGTATTAAACCTTGAGCTTCAGAAGTTTTGAATTTCAAAATGTATGCAAGCCAGCCAGCCGCCTTCTGAATCTAAACGAATATTACTGCGATTTTTAATATGGAAGCAGACAGAGACGTGCGAGCAAACCTAATCGCTTCCAGCAAACTCGAAGTAAAATGTCAAAGACTGAAGTAAATTGAACAACATGTCCGTCTCCAAGAAACTAAGATGGCCGGCATTTTCGGGAGCCGTGGTCACAAGCCGACCTCTGACCCCTAAAGCGAAGCCACAAAAATCCAGCTGATGTTCGGTGTGAGCTTTTGCTTTCGTGTATCGTGAACGAGCGGTATAATTAAAAGCTACAAGATCGATTTCCATGTATAAGGCGCTTCCTGTTAGTGGGTTCAGGAAGAACTGCAGTTCTTTGGTCGGACCGTCTGCTGGAAAGTTTACGAGATCATGCCACGAATAAACAGGGTTAGAACCAACCGGAAGCCAGTCTTTAGACTACGACGTAAGTTGGGACAAAACTCTCTCCCCACCATATTTTTCTAAGAGCAGCTTTAGTAAACTCTCGCTCAGTTCGGTAATTTTGGATAAGTCAGACTAATCTTCTGGGTTTGCATCAGCAGAGCTAAAGGAAACTCTATGGGCTGGCGCGTTAACACATTCCTCGAACGGTTTAACGTTGTCCGTGTCCGTGTCCGTCCGGCTTGGGAAGACCGGAGAATTCTTTTACTCGAAACAGATGCATCTTTGAAACTGAGCGCTGGCAAAAGATCCACGTTAGAACATTAAATTTGAAGTTAAAAATGGACCGAGTGGGGAAGCAGACACCTACAGAACATGGCTGAAAGGGAAAACAGACTATATAACCGGAAAAAGAAGCGCAAAACTAAAACCAGAAGAGGCAAACAGCTTAAGGCAACATGATTTAATCGCACAGCTTTGTTTTTATAAAGCATCTGCCAGAGTCATCTAGAACAGGAGTTGTAGTTTCTGTGTGTACGCCCTGACAGTCTTCACTAATACGGGTACGGCGTCCGGTATCAATGCAGCAGAGGTGGAGTAAACCTACTTCCGGCTACAAAACACAGACCAACTTCCTGTCTTTTTTAATGTTCATTTCTTTTTTATTTGTCATTTGTCAGATGTTTACTTAACGACAGAATTTGGTTAATATTATTCTGGACGTAGAAACCGCGTGGCAGACAGACAGCACGAGCACTTTAAATTTACCGAAAATGCCCATCTTTGGTAGCTACATTGTTTCGGAGCCGCTTACTGGAGCTTAAAGGGTGCATCCAAACTGTTGAATTTAATGCAAATTTTGCTGGTACACTACCATTCTTGGTTAATACCTCAAGATTAAAGAACGAAATTAAATTAAACGTTTTTTTTTTTTTTAATATTTGCCATAAACGTAAGCAAAACCATATAGTCCACACATATTGAAACCAGAGATAAGCAAATAAATTTATATCGCAATTATTGGCATAAGGAGGAATGTAGGATGAATAAGAGAAACTACAAACGTACATTGTAACATATCGCTTGCTGTCTGACCGCAGTGCGACCTGTTACAGTGGATAATTTAACCCCATCTCGTCCTATAAATCAGAAGCAGTTCAGTGGACAACTGATGTATGGAGCGGGTTTGACAAACCTCCAAAAAAATTAATGAAAATTTGTGCGAGTAATAAAAAGAACTCGGACAGAAACCGAAACCCAACCCTTCAACGATGATATTTCATCCTCCAGATGCGTTCTACGTCAACATGCAGCATAATATCGCTTTACTTTTTATACATTTTAATCTCCTAAAACCATTTTCTAAGACATTAGCTACTAGTCACCCAGTTACGCCAGAACTGGAATATAGTCGGATCCTGAGACCAAATGTTTCGGACCGGTGTAAAGCGGTTACTCCCTTCATCAGTTTATCTTTATCGCAAAAAACAATTTTTTGTTTTTAATTCTTCGCTTTCCTTTTAATTCAGAGGGAAAATAAATGTTCGTCAATCGTGAAACACTTACATAAAAAGCCAATGAAGTATTTAGCGTAAATTCTTCACGCTGACGCTCCCTCACCCATACACTAATATATTCTGTATCCGAAAGGTAATCATAATACGGTATCTGAAATTCTGCTGCGGCAGAACATGGCAGCAGGTTTTCTAGTTGCCTCTGTCGTTTTGCATAGCATCCGAAGTGGACAGAACATCGCCATCCGCATTTGACTGCATTACTTGTATGATCGCAGATCTTTTCCTTGCATATTTTCTATTCTTAATTCACCTACAACATTTTATAATTAATTTCAGAGTGGATAAATCGCTGTTGAGATTTATCGTTACTATTGTTACCCAACTCATTGTTATTAATATATAAATAAACAACAGCAAAAAGATAAATATTTACGGAAACCTTAGATAATCCAACTACAGTAGACGTCAGGAAATCCCACCTTCATATTAAGCCAAGAGAGGGATTAACTTTAGCGAAAGGTTTTTCCTCTCTTTTAATTCTTTATATGTCGCTAAATGTTCTTCTCTTTATTTTGAATTTTCCAAGTACGGTTAACGTTTTGAAAGGTATCAGCAGCAATCACACGACTTCATTAAGGGCGTCAGTGCGCATTTAAAAAATGCAGGAAAAATTGACTAATGCACGGACCAAAATAAATTAACTTGAATTCTACTCGCACATATATTTTGCATTACCATGGAAACGATTATTGCTTTTTATGAGATTTATATATCACCATGCGATATAAGAAGTATCTTCATTATATATTGAAGATTGTCAGTATTTCATTAATTGCATTATCTTCCTTTCGTCATTCAAATATCATGTACAAAATAATGACTTCTTGAAATACCGTCACGTGGTAGTAGGTGATTGTAGATCTTAGATATACGAGATGGCATTGAGTTTCGAAGCACGGAGCTCGATACATCGATAAGTTTTTGTGTAAGCGAAAAAGTTAAAACTTAATATGACGTTTTGTTAATGGAAAGAAAGTTTGTAATCGATATTTCGCCTCATTTTCAGAAATTTAAAAAAAAAATTCGGTAATGAGAAAGATTTAAATATAAAAATAACTTACAGTTATTGATAAGGGTTGGTAGCCAAGAGAGAGAGAGAGAGGTCAAGGGGGAGATATAAGAACTTCTTAACTCCAAACTATCACCTTGATTTATTATTTTTACTTGAGAAAACCTAGCCCTGGTATCCTTCTCTTATCTTCATTCTCTAGTAACTGACACCTTGGTTAGCTGGAAACTCCAAAAGTGTTCTTATAATACCAACGTCTCGAGCCAAGATTGCACGTGGATAAATAGACTTGGGAAAAGTACAGCCAGTAGTATTTGTTTATAAATATCAGTTTAAAATTGGCAGCAACCATTTAGAAAGAGTTTCGTATCAGTGCAGTCTCTACCTTGTTCATCGGCGCTCGCCGGTCCCTCTTTTGGCCAGACAGGATCTACTGTAGATATGTGTTGCAATCTTTCGCACAGTTGTCACTCTACGCTGTGGTCGGGGGACTTCCTTTGCCTGGCGATACACACGTAATACCAGCCATAACAGAAACAGAAGAAGGAGAGGTACGAAGTAGTTCACCTACATAAGTATTTTATTCCTAACTGATCGCAAAACTGCCACGAGCGATCTCTAGCGGCGATTTAAGCACAAGACCGGCAGCGCTCAACCTATTAAACAAACGTATTGAAAAGAAAGAGAACGTAGCTGAGCTGTCTATGTTTGTCATCTCTCTACTTCTTCCCTGCCCTTGTCGCCTGTGTGAAAGCTGCCCTAACCCTGAAAGGTCACTCGTTTCCCATAATTCAGCGCTCGAACAGTGGAAATCTGAACGGCCTCGTTAGTTCTGTGCCGGCAAGCGGAAATTATAACAGTTTGAACCGAGTGGCAGCAATTCTTTCATAGTGAAAATCCCACTTACTCCCGACTGCACCAATCATCGTAGTTTATATTCGATGGCCGCTTTCAGCTATCGGCAGTAGTTACTAATGGCGTCACGATCTCCAACGTAAAAGTAACGAAAGTTTCCGTGATGTAATCAGTGGGTTGGCAGCTTCTGGACCATAAAGGTTCGTTTTCTTTGTCCACTGGCTTCAATGATACGTGTTTATGTATTGTTTTTTTTTTAACGATGACCACCTATAAAGATTTGGAGAGCTAATGCTGCCTGCGATGGTTCTAATACGTTTTGGCAGGGAAAAGAGGATGCGGAGCCTCGAAGGCGGAACACCCAGAGAGAAGCTCTAGCGCACGGAGAAGGGGAAAACTCTGATCACTTGCCAACGAAGGGGAATTCCTTGGAGACTGAAGTAAGCAGATTTATCGCTACGCCAAATTGGCCGTTATCGCAAGCTGAAACCAGGGGCATTTCCCGAGTCTCGTTAGTTTAATAGGCTCGCTTCGTGACGCTCAGAGATAACGGGGAGAGATCGCCACAAATGCTCGCCGGCTACACGACTCTGGAGGCCACTCGATTTTTCATTTATAAACGGGTACAGAAAAGTCAGGTACGTCAGCTGAAAAACTGTCAGTAGGAGTACGTCCAGTAACTAACGGAAGCAGAATTCCAAATGACACGGGCGATTTAAAGCCACAAATATCGAAGCCGTATTTTTTTCTTTCCCTCTTTGATTATTTCCTTGAAACAAACTCTGCCGAAGAGAGCGTTCATGGCAAGCAAGACAGCGCCGCCATTACGTGATTTTTTTATTGGACCGGAACGCAGAGAGAGAGAGAGAGAGAGAGAGAGAGAGAGAGAGAGAGAGAGAGAGAGATGACGTCAATGCAGAGAGAGGGAGAGATGAAGAGAGAGAAAGAGAGATAGGGAGGGAGGGGGGAGAGAGAGAGAGAGAGAGATGACGTCAATGCAGAGAGAGGGAGAGATGAAGAGAGAGAGAAAGCGAGATAGGGAGGGAGGGGAGAGAGAGAGAGAGAAGCGAGATGAGAGAGAGAGAGGCTCATCGTAATGCGCAGCGATGCCTTCAAAACGAACCTTTGGGTGTCGAGATCGTAAAGACTTAAAAGATGATAATCAACTCATAAATCTATTTATGAGCTGTCTGCCCTTCTACCTGCACTTTTGAAAGTCTGCTTATTTCCGCTAGAATTTTGATGGGATTTGCAAAGCTAAAACCTGTCGCCGTCTAACGAGTATCCCCTAATCCGTCACCAGGAACACATGTAATCGCTTTCTTATCAAGATCTCGTCCAGTCAAATTTTCCGCTGCAGTATTTCTGTCCGTTGTTCTTATCAGTCTATATTTCATAAAGTTAATTTAATCAACTTTTATATAAAATAAGACTTAATCTAATTACTTTCCGAATGATTATAACTTAAAAAGATTATAAATATGGGTAGAACAAAGCAAACGAAAAATTAGTCTTAAAAAAACCAAAAAAATGTTAATTTAAAAATATTATTAAATGCAGACATAAACATTAAAAATATAAAGAGATGAAGAGAATACCTACATAATTTATAGAAGATTAAATAAATGAAGATAAATACGTGGTCAAATACAGTGACAGAGTTATAAAAACTTTCTGTCAGTATAATACTTTTTTTGCTGAGATTAAATATTATTAATTTGTAATAATTTAAAAAAGAAACATTTTAAAAATTATATATGGCAGAAAGCCTAATCTTTTTAGCTATGATGTGTAATTTGAAACTGGTTGTTTTCAGATATTCTCAAACAGATCCATCCAATATCTTCTTGGCAATATTTTCTTCCAATTCTTTAGCTAATGTACTATTTGATGCAAACCTATCCTTCTCTTAGAATCTCTGCCAATCCTGTATTCTTCCTCGTTGATGATTCAGCGCAGTTCTTTTCTTTTTTGAACCATCCCAGTAATTCTCCCACCAGTTCTCACCTGAAAACCACTTTCCCCCAACAATTTCTGGACGCGCCGTCCCAGTCGCTGCTGTCTGTCGCGATCCCTTCCCGCAATCCGAGTTGCACATTTCTTGCTGAAGAACCTGTCTCGGCGCTGACTTGAGAGGATGGCGCTGACTACGGAAAAGTTATTTTAAAAAGAATTCCCGAGAACTCTCCAGAATTTTGTAGATGAAAAGGGGAATTCTTACAGCTTTAAAAACACAACAGAAAGATCGAAACCCATTTAAATAATAATGGCAGATTCTACAATATTTCGACTGAAGAATTTGCTTTATTTTTGCAGATGGCACCCACCTATTTCCAAACTTCCATCTACCTAGAATGTGGTTTTAAAATGTTTTTAATCAAATGACTAAAGAAAGAAAGAATTTCAGTGTTTGACATCTGCTGTGCATCAAGATTGGAGGCTCTATGACTAACATAAAAGACAAATATATTTGACCATCCGCGCCTTGCTTTAGGTGATTCTTCTGTCTCATCGGTGCTGAATAGTTGCTCCCAACTTACACAAGTCTAGCAAATTACGTAACTCAGCCCCGCAAACACATAAATTTACGTAGATACCAGACTGGGGCGAGGCAACTTTCTTGTGCTACTTCTAATTTCGTGTCCAGTCAGTGTACAAAACCGGCGGCTCGTGAATGGTTCTGTCTACCTACTGTACAAGTATTTGGCGTTTTACCAACTTTAACAAACGATGAAGATATAAAATGTTGATTGTAGATGAGGCTTGGGGATGAAATGTTGCCAACAGGAAAGCAGTTTTCAGAGGACACTATTTCTATTATTTTATTTATTTATTTATTCCCTTTTTTACACCCTATTGGAATTACTCTGCGCTGACAACGAATGGTGCCTGCCAGTGGAAGAAGCAGAAAGTTAGGAGGACGGAGCCGCACTAAACGTCAGGGGTGTTGGAAAGTGACAGAGGCAAAGGAAGTCGGGTGATCGGGCCCTTAGATCGGCTTTGGGACAGGCCGGGTCCCTCCGTCCGTACGGCTCTGCTGTATTCTCACGATTTCAGTTTCAAAGAGGCTGGATGCATTCAACTAAAACCCGGCCCGGTGTTATCCGAGCGATGCTGTTTGAGCCGCCGAGTTTCATTTGAACGCTCCTAGTAATTAAATTTATTATTTTTTAAAAAAATAATCAGAAACTGGCAATAAGTTTCTTTTTCCTGCTTTAATTTTTTTTTAAATTTATTTAATAAAATAGCAAAAACCAAGTAATTGTTAGTGGTGTGGGTTAGGGGAAACCGTTAGAGAAATTATACAAAGATGTCCTGGGTAAAGAAGTTGATACTAGTTACATTTTTTTAGTGTGGTTACCGCTGTAATGTATTTAAATCATTCTTAAAACGTCTGATCTCATTACACGCGTATGCATTCGATTTAATAGGTATTATGAAACACACAGTGGAGCTTAGCCCCTTACTAGATGGACAGTAGGCTATCTGTTGAGGAATTCAGCCTCATGAATATCGTGATTGGATGACATTCCCACGACTGCCGTGAAAAGATGTTTTATCTCCAAACCGCAGTCCAATTAAAATTTGTTTGTTTATAACTAACAGCGCCAGACTTAGGGAACGTACGTACGTGATACAGAGGTTATATGTGGTGCACGATAGCAGAAGTCCCAGCGCTTCTGAAGCAGGCCCTCTTTCCGAACTGTACTGACAGCGAATCAAATACCCGGTGTCAGAATCAGAACCTGTCTGCTTGCTAAAGTTTAGTAAAATCTCCGCCGTGCCAATGGCGGACGAACAGAGTTCGCCTGTGATTCGATGAGTGGATATTTCGCTAAATGCGAATCCCGGCTGGAGGCTGACTGTCCACTGCTAAGAATTTCCGTTGGTTACAAAAACAGTCTCTCTTCCAGTTCAACGATCGAAGCTTGCCAAAATATTCCTCTGTTGAAAAATGCTGATTTGTTTTTCTTAAACGGTCTTACAGATATTCCAAGGCCTGTCTAGACACTGGCTTCTTGAGCCACACTCAAATTACAAACACTAGGTGAAACAGCGTCTTCACTCGCTATTTATATCTCATTAAATTATAGGGAATATCATGTGTGTGTGTATTGGTCCTTTGTTTCCTTAATGCAGTCATTAAGTAAAAAAAAAGATATCCTAAAATAAGTCTGCACCCAGAAGCCATTGATATCCAACAGTTTTTTTTTTCTTTCTGATACTGTCTTATCTGTTACACTACAGTAAATACTTAGCATCAGTTTCCTGCCTCCGCTATATCGTGCGTGCTCCGAGAAGAACTTAATAACCACGGATCAAAACGCTGGCATTATTAAGCAAGAAACTCAAAACAGTTCATCTCAGAAAGACGCCGACGACATTATTAGTTATTACGAGAAAACAGGCAGTTTATGCAATTCTCCGAGGAAAACTTATACAGTTATTAACAATAAAAGCTAATAACAAAATTTTCGATTTGAAACTTTACAGAGCCTCACCGATTCTCGCGCGGTTATTGTCAGGCCAGATTTACAGTCAGACATTCCAGAATGAAGACTGTTTTCCCAAAAGGTCGTAGGTGCACTCCACCTTTCGAAAACTCTGCGATGCTGAGTCCTTTGTAAATCAATAAAAGGTGGACACACTCTGAAAAATTCCTTCATGAATATTCGCTGAAACCACTCCAATTTAATCTTGTTTTTGTTCTTGGAAAGCCATCCTCTCCAAAGACTACATTTTTTTCCCAAAATATCAAAATTCCTTCACACCGTTTCCAAATTCTATCAGCGTGGCCTGTGAAAATGATGAACTATGGAAATTATCGCAGTGCGAGCTCCAGTAAGTGGAATATTTATTGTGACAGCTAGAAACATAATAAGAAATGCATTTACAGCTAGAGTGAGCAGACGACCTGCATGTCGTTCACATGAATCTATCGTAGGCGCTCAATGCCAGGTCCGGAGGCGGGAGGAAATTCGTCATCAGGAGGCTGTTTGTTTGCCCTGTTATTTTGGACCTCGGCCAACAAAGCCTGCAGATGAAACCCAGTGGCTTCACTTCACATAACGAGGATTCCTGTTATTGAGGAATTACTGTCGTCTAATAATCCCACTGTTCCTACATTTTAAATGTTTGATGCGGAATTAAGATCTTTTTGGAAACGCAAAACTTCGAAGCTGATTAATATTGGAAGGTTAATTTTTTTCGAGCCGACTTTGACTATATGAAGACACATCGCATGGTTTTAGCCCAATAAGTTTCTGATAAACGATTTTTCTCGCCTTAAGGGACCTCTATTTGAACACCGGGGAAAACCTGTAAACTAAACATAAAGGAAGTTTTCTTATTACCCGCAATTTTTTATGAACAATAATTTCACGAACGTCTCCCTTCGATTAGAAATGTCAGAAATCGATTGAAAATAATTTTACCCCGTGACACTCAGAACTATTAGTCATCCGATAAACTGTAGTGCCCTCAGCCACGCATAAGATCGTCTAACTGGCAAATATAACATAACAATAAGTCATTTTCATAATCTGAGCTACCTAAGTTACTTATGTCTGACACCAAGTGGTTTTATAGCTTTTTGGAGAGACGGGGCGGCTTCAGGAAGAACTTGCATAATAAAATCTCCCTTCAGTTTTCTACAAACAAAAAAAAAATCTATACTTGTCTCGTTATTAGAAAAACACTGAAATACCCGAACTAAGGATTTAAAGTAGTAGCACCTACGTTCATCAGGATTACAGATTTACGTGACTATCCAAACTCCATAGCTGGTAAGTTGCCATGACAATTAAAAACTTCTTCTCCATTCTAAAAATAACACGAAATTATACAGTACTAAAAGGGGTACTGCCATTTCGGACGGCAGCTCAGTTTGTTAAAGTAAAGATAGTATTGCTAAAAGTTACAAGAGCTGTCATAAATAAACACAGAGAGAGAGAGAGAGAGAGAGAGAGAGAGAGAGAGAGAGAGAGAGAGCGCAGCGCGAGAGGAGAGAGAGAGAGAGCGAGAGCGATGGGGAGAGATGGAGAGATGGAGCGAGAGAGGGGGCGAGAGAGAGAGAGCGATGGGGAGAGATGGAGGCGCGGGGAGAGAGTGTTGGGGAGAGAGATGGAGGCGAGAAAGCGCGCGCGAGCATGGGCGAGCTGGAGCGCGATGAAGCGAGAGAGCGATGGAAAGAGAGAAATAGAGCTGGAGCGAGAGAGCAGAGAGAGAGCGAGAGAGAGATCGTGGAAAGAGAGAGAGCGAGAGAGACGAGAGAGAGAGAGAGAGAGAGCCGAGCGAGCGAGACGCGCGAGAGCCGCGAGCGAGAGAGAGAGTTGTGTTGTGCGGTGTTTTTATCCTCGAAGCTTATTTAAAAGTTTATAGTTGTCAGGTATATCATTTTTTTTTAAATCAGACTCCCACCTTTTAATTGGAAAATATATCCTACAAAAAAAAAGGAAAAGAAAATATTTCTTTAAAGGCATACCGCCATTCTCTGGGGTCTGATATATATATAGACGAAGGTAAGTAAATATGTGTGTCGCTGTCTAGAGTAATGCGGACTGTGTTCGTGCAGGAGTCAACAGCTTGGCGTGTGAAAATCATCTAAAAAGGGGGAGAAAACTTCCACTTGTTATGATACCATAATGCAATCGTGAAAAACACAACGGAAGTAGCAGTCCATTATTAACTAAGATACATATTAACAGATAACACAAAATATCATGGTTTTAAAAACGTGCTATACAAAATTTATAATGCGACTGCAAACAGAACTATAATGGAAAGTTTAGCTCCTGGATTAAAAAAAAAACCCTTTTCTTCCCATCGATTTTCAGCGCGCTTTAGTGGCAAAACACAAGTTTTCTTCTGAAGGATGACGGAATTTCGGCTTACAGGGATCGGCATTATTCCGGAAACTCGACTATTTTTTTAAAATCTGGGGTCTGGAGCCAAAATAATAGACAAAATGCTTACGCACAGCAAGTAGCTGTAGGCAGGTGTGATATGGCACTCATACCGATTTTTCCATTACCAGAAAAACCAAGAGAGTACACAAAGTATCCCAAATTAAGGGAACAGTGGGTGCGTTAGATCAGCGATGACGAGGAAACATCTCACAAACTTGAACTACCGAAAAGCTTAAGAATTCCGTAGTTGCAGAGAAAATGTCAAAACGACCTCTTTATTAAGTCTTCCCGTAATTTTCTGACCGCTCGAGTTTCACTGTGGAGCTGTCGCAGAATGGAAGAAAAAATAGAAGTAATTTGGATATCGAATGATGAAGCAAGAGCGGCCATGGCAAGAAAAGGTGAAACAAAAATACCGGGCAAGATTTTAACAGATGTTGTGTAGACGTGACTGGTTCGTAATCTCTGAGGATAACTAACTGATATTAGCCATGGAGGCAGGATTACGACACCCAAAACTACCAGGCTCTGGTGGATCGAGAGCACGAAATTGTGCGTTTTCGTTTACCTTGCGCAAGATTCAGTTTGCTAGGAAGATTTATTTATCAGCGCCATTGGCTCAGCTCTTCAGGCCCTTATGGTCAACGATCTGAGCTGAATTCCGATGATGAACGATCTGCACAAAGACTGATTGCTGAGCAGAGCGTAATTCTTCGCCACTGTCTTCTCTGCGGTTCGCAGCGACGTTTAGTGGAAATATTCCGCAATGGATATTCAAAACAGTCCCAGAACAGCCCGGCGTTCCGCCTGTACGTAGATCCTGTGATGAATGGATTGCTTTAAATCCGCTACGCAAAGAAGAACTAAAGAGAGAGAGAGAGAGAGAGGAGAGAGAGAGAGAGAGAGAGAGAGAGAGAGGAGAAGAGAAGAGAGAGAGAGATAAGAGAGAGAGAGATGAGATGAGAGAAGAGAGAGAGAGCTGAAGAGAGGAGAGATGAGGCTGAGAGAGAGAGAGAGAGAGAGGAGAGAGAGAGAGGAGAGAGATGAAGAGAGAGAGAGAGATGAAGAGAGAGAGAGAGATGAAGAGAGAGAGAGAATGAAGAGAGAGAGAGAGATGAAGATGAAGAGAGAGAGAGAGATGAAGAGAGAGAGAGAGAGAGAGGAGAGTAATAAATAGTCATAAGTAGAAGTTGGCTAAGATTTTCAGCGGAAATACTAACAAAAAACGATTAAGTGATAGAAATATACACAAACAGAATAAATTGCCAATAGATGTAGTCCGTAGTGGCAGCATCAATTACTCCGTATTGATGGGTATTTCTCTCATTAACATTCTTAATGATTTTCTTCTTTATTGTAAAACATGGAAGGATTTTCGCTGCGGAAGGCCGCCTCACTGCGACGTGGAAGACGTCGTTTCGTGAGAATATGGCGGATCAGCAGAGGAATGAAGTCTGGGAAGTTAACCGAGACTTTCTAGCCGCATTCGTTCCCAAAGTGGTTTGACGGGCAAGAGAAGTTGTTGCGAGCTGAGCGAGGGAGACCTCGGTGTCCACCGGGTGTGAACTGCTGCTGATGAAACGATTTGTTTTAAGACCGATCCGGACAGCCACGTGTCATTCCAGAACCGAAGGACATTAATCCAGTAGTGTCCCGTGTCATGTCGTCGGCTGAGCAGCTACTACTACTTCCACTCCTCTCTCTCTCTCTCTGCTGACACATCACATTCCCTCTCGAGGATCGATAGCTTTCCCTTCAAATTGTTTCGTGCGCGGGAATTCACACTGAACACGAAAGATGTGGAAGCGTGTAAATTTCCCGTGAAGACGATCAAGATGTCCATCCGGCAAGAACTAAATTTGTAAGTGAAAGGACGAAAAGAAAGAATGGCAATCGCAAGTGTACAGGTTATGATATCCATCTTAAGTTTCAAACTCGATTAGCTTTTCAGAAAATGAAAAATATATATCCCATGACAAACGTACGAGAGTGGAGCAGCCCGACACCATGGATATCTTTCCAAAAATGATGCTAAATACTTCAGGATCTGTTCTCTACAAAAGACGATGAGCAGCATAGATCTTCTGGTACGGATGTTAGCGTTTCTCCAAGAACAGTCAAATACACGTAGACGTGAAGTGGGTTCAGTAGATGTGTAGCGACCAGAAAACCTCTGCTGAAGAGAGGCAATCAAGCGGAAATACTGAAATGGGCAGAAGTGAAACAGTGGAGTGACCAAATCTGGAAGGAGCTCTTTACAGGTGACTCCAAGTTTGAACTGGTTGGCTATCTTCGACGGCAGTTTGTACAAAAGGGGATCGGGGAACCGTATAATAGTCGGTATACAACAGCTACGGTGAGATATGGGAGTTGATCGATATAGGTGTAAGGCCGCATATCTGCCGAGGGTGTCGGATATGTACAATCAATCAAAGGTACAGACTGCTGACAGGTACAGGCAGGTTCTCATCATGCCATTCTCTCACGAAGACGCTTCATTGGGCGGGTGGGGTTAATCTTCTAGCATGACACTGACCCCAAGCAATAAAACCAGTGTGAGAGAAAATTATATGAAGAGTAGAGAGGCAGATTGGTTGTGCAGTCTTAACACGAAGGTCAGGGAGGCGATATGGGGTTAATTGGCTACAGAGAAAGTGGAACAGCAACCAACAGCTCGAATGAATTGTGGAAAATGCTACAGGACATTTGGAACAACTTTCCACAGTCACTCACTGATAACCTGTGTGGAATCATGAAAATAAGGTTTCTTGCTCTATACAAAGGAAAAGACTCGTACCAAGTACTAACGATACTGTATAACATGAAGTACTGTGCAAAAGTTTTAGGAAACCTTGCAAAAACAGTAATGTTCTGTTGTTTTTTTTAATAATAACTGAATGAAAATGGTAAAGATATCAATTGCTAATAAACATAAAATATTACTTTTCTACGAGTATCGTAGAACCAAACGCGAAGTAAGTAATATAACCGAAATTTCAGGATGCATCATTGAAAAAATTCTCAAGAAATTTAAAGAACTGGTTTAGTTTCTTATAGGAAATGGCTTTGGGGTCCCAGAGAACTATCTAAAAAGATTAACAGTACCTAAAGATAATTTCTCTGAAAAATAGAAAGGTATCCAGCAAGGAGATAATGCAAGATCTGGCAGAATCCTCAGGGGGATAAGTTCATAATTGTACAGTATGGAGATCTCTGGGACGAAGAAGACTTGAGGATGGATAGCGGTCAAAAAACCCTTTTTACGTAAAGAGAATAACGCCAAGCCATTCAAATATGGCAGCTTACATCAAAACTGGACTGGAGAACAATGAAACAAAGTCCTTCAGTAAGATGGATCAAAGCTTGAATTTTTGGGATGTAATAGAAAGTAGAATGAAAGATGAATTGGAGAAGAACATTAAAAAGTCTTTACAGGCTATAGCAAAGCATGGGAGAGGTTTTATTGAACTTCGGGTATATCTCAGCTATAAATGATGGAGGTATGAATGCAGAGAAATGCAAGCAGATTCTTATTCACCATGCTATTCTTCCAGTATTCTGTCATTTTCATATTTCAACATGATAACCTTCCAAATATTTAATGCAAAATAGGAAAGTGGAGCGCTAGATTTATTACAGGTCGTCTTCAAAAAAAACTGATCTTCATAGTATTAAACATATTTGGGACGACTTGGACAGAATAAAATTAACTCCAGCCCCCCTCCCAAAAAAACAAGGATGAATTATGAGTAATGTTTCTAGATGAAGAGAAGAATATTCCAGCTGATATTCATTTCAAAGTAACAGGAATGAGTCCCAAGTTGTATTCAGGCAGTCATGAAAGAAAAGAATGGACATACTAAATATTAGCATTCATAATTTTTATTTGAACATTTTTATCTTGTCTACTGTAAATATTCATTTAATAAATTGTGGTTCTCAGCTTGTTTTATTTATTTTTGCAGTTGAATTTATGGATAAAAATGTAAATGACTAAATTTTCTCTAATAATGCATATATTTACGTCTCTCAGATGCAGTTATTCATTATTTGTAGGTATCTATGCGAGTTTCTGTATTTATTTCCAATACTGTATATAATATATTTGTACTGTAGATGTCCAAAAGATGAAAAACCTCATATCCTTCTTGGCCAGGTGATGGAATCAGTTGATAACTCCAAACTAACCACTCAAAATCTCCGATTTTTGTTCGGCTATTTTATCGACCTCTTTATTTTCCTGGATATATAAAAAGGACTCTCGGTATATTGCTTTTTTAAAATTCTTTCATCGATTCGATTTTCTTCCCGCTTTGCTTCAACGATTCAACGAGATCAAAAAGAAACTTAATTTTTTAAAATTATAATTAGAATGTCCAATTCTATTTACTAAGGCACCTTCGCAGAATTTGAGACTCGTTTAGAGGTTTAAGCGCGCCCCCCCCACCCGAGTGCTCTCCCCTGCCAGGTTAGCGGGCGAGTTGGTTGTAACACGTGGGAAAGTGCTCACGGACTCTGTTCCCGAGCTTCTCGCCCGCGAACATTTCTTTCAGGAATTAACCCGTTTTTTTTTGCTCTCGGCTATTTCTGCTTCATCCTGGAAGCAGAGTAGTGGTAATTAATTTACGCATCGCAACTTCGACGGGCAAAAGAAAATTTAGTTATCTGGTCCTTTAGACTAGGTGTCTTCGTATGATTCAGTTTCTCTGGGCCTTGATGGGACTAAACAAAGATATTATTATTTCAGGTCTTGCTGCCCGGATATAAAGGCTTATTGCAGCTCTGTTTGCTTCTGCTAGCAGGAGAAGCTAGGTGGAAGAGGCAAGGCAATTCCAGATAATCCGGCAGGATATTATCTCGCGGCGTAATCGCTTTTGATCTGTGTTGCTGGCCTCCATCGGTCGGTCTCGACCGCCCATCCACCTTTATCCTGTCTGGTGCATTCTCTTTTCTCTCCTCCCCTCCCCCCACCAAACATCTGCGGCCAGAGTCTTCCTTTTTATTCTTCTGATGGATCTGCTTGCACGTTCTAATTGCTTGTTTCTTTGATTTTCTTTGAACCACATAAACACACAAATACGCTGACCGAAGAACTTGATTTGAGGATCGGCCACAGTTAAATTAAAAATGGCTAATGAAGTAACTGGTTTTTGAGTACACAAATGCCATTTTCTTAGTTCTAAATTAGTGATTTATTTACATGAGAGGAAAAAAATCCTGATATCTCGTCCAGACAGCAGATCTGCACGACTACCTTATGTCATTCTTCCATAATATAAGCACTGACATAAACGCTTTCATGTCAGTTCATTGCTAAAATTCTAAAATCCATTGTTAACCCTTGGAGGGCAAGTTTCTGATGGTAAGTAAATAAGTGTTCTTTTTTTTTTTTACAGTGTTTGGCGATCTGCTGAAGTGTTTAACTTTAAAATGTCGTTCAGCGTCTAAAGGCAAATCGGGAAATAATTCAAAATGTACAAGAGATGTTAAAGTTCTCCACGGATAAATTAAGAACCGTATCTCTCATTTCCTTTACTGTCTATGACTCCGCTGTCACTGTTGGGAAAATTATTTCCTGTTCTTGAACACTGTTCAGAATATTTACGTATCTAATTACGCGTCTTAATTCTAGAAGCAGCAGATCTAGGTGAGGAATTTGTTCCTTTGTCTCTCGTGCTGCCATCAGGCAAGGGCGAACAGGTATAAACGACTGCTGAACTTATCTAAGAAGTTCTTCAAAGCTAAAATAAGAACAGACTAGTTGAACTCTCGTGTATTTCCTAGAAAACCATCACGAATGAGTTTGGCGGCATCTGCAACCAACTGAAAGTTGAGGCAAAGCTAACGTGAGTTCCCAATCAACGAGCCAAGAGATCAAAACAGAGTATCAGGAAGCCATCTATTTCAAGATGGTTCTATCTGGTATGTGTCACGATTATCGGAGCTCTGAAGTCTACGCAACATTAATGTATAATTCTATCAATTGCGATTCCGCTTCCGTGAAAGAATTAATTAATTCAAATTCCTAATATCGATTCTGCAGAGACTGCCATGTTTTTATTCCGAGCTCTTTAGAAGTAATAAAAATGAAGAAGAATAATAGAATCCCAGAACCTACGCGAACACCATAGATCTCAGTATATGAAACACCAAACACCCGAACGCCACGCCGCTAGTGGTCATCTCGACAAAGCTGCTGTAGCGTCGTCCATACGCGCTCAAGTTATGCCAGAGTTTTACTGAAATTCCCTTTAAACTCCTGATATGGGGAGTTTAGCGTTATTTCGAGTCTGTTAGAGTCGAGGGCTCAAGCTCGCTTTACCTGGGACCCGCCCGGTTTGGTGTACCCACGTCCCTGGAATGGTTTCTCCCCTTCTTCCTCCACAGCTGGCTGCGTGGAGTTCTTTCGGTCGCTCACTCCTGTTTCCTTCCCTGGTCTAAACACAAACAGCTCCAATAGCGATAGTCTCGCCGAAGTCGAAAATGCCGAGCTGCTCATGGCGCATAAATAGAAATGTTTCCTAGCGGATAACCGCGGCACTACGCTTCATTACCGGGATTGTCTCCCTTACAGACATCGGTGAACGCCAGCTACTGATGCGAGTTAGTCGTGTGGTAAATTTTGCATGTTTATTTATTATCACAATTCAGTGTTCGGCTAACACTTACTTGCGTAAGACGAAAAGTACTGTCCAGTTTTCTCCTAAATAGCACAGATCATTAATTAGTTAAAAACAAGTTAATACGAAGTAATTTTCCTTGAGCTGGACAATAGTGCCCTTGTTTAGCTTACCTGTAGACGAACTCTTCTAAATTAGGTGTATTTACGCTTGTATCCGGCTTAGTTAACAAGCCATTATAGTCAATATTATTCCCCAGGAAAAACAAATGATTACCAAAGACACCAGAGATTCTTGTTAGCGGAAACAATTCAAATTAGAAAACAATTAGCAAAACACATTGTTAAGAATTTTTATAAAACAAATGAGCACAACTTTGTATTGTTACGATGCTACAATTCAAAACGTGGAAGTCGTGCAGTCGATCTTCCTTCTTCCACTTCCAAGCTCGTCTGGATTTATCAGCGAGAAACAGAAATCTAAGCTGCATTTGTCTGGAAAGCTGCTAAAATATTTCGCGAGTTATTTGCAAAAACGTAACAACGCATCTAACGGATCCTGTAGACTGGCCATTCGTCCACACCGTGTCAGCCCGCCGCGGGCCGAGCAGGAACAGGTTCCTGACTTCCTTGACGCCGCTTCCTCAGCTCTAAAAATCCAGAAAGTCTTGTGGCTCAGTCCGCTCAAAGAGACGAGTTGGGAGTTTCCACATTACTCCCTATTTTTACCAGAATGGAAGTGAGAGTGCGAGGATCGTGATTACAAAAACTGCCATACTGAATATCCCTTTATGTTAAAAAACAAAAAAAAAAAACAAACAGCGAAAGCGTGCGAACCACGAGGGTGTAAAGGCGGTTTATAAGTTCTTAATCCGACGCTACACAGAACTGCACTATTGCGATGTTTTCTCCAAGCGTGCGCTGTAGAATTAGATGTTTACCGAGTGGTGGCGCCACCCAACTCTTCGCAAAACCGCGAGATTTTATCTGCCAACAATCGGGTCCTTCTCCCGAACGAAGACGTTTCATAAAACACAATTAGATTTGCTTTCGCTTTCTACCTTCTTTCTTTTTCTTTTCTTTTCTTTTTTTTTTCTTTTTCATTAATGTTTCACTATTCCTGGGAGAAGTATTATGTCCTCAGGCATTTTCCTCATATTAGCCCGCCAAAATTCCGCCTCCCTGACACGAAGGTTGTAATTATGTCATCACACGCGGCGGACATATTGATCGAGGTCGGGCGTGAATCACGGTACTGTATTTACAGCCGAGCAGCGTCCGCGTGTCCATTGTCTGGAACAGTAGCTCCACGCGTCTCGTCCGCTGGCTAGTTTTATCCACCGGTATCGAAGAATTCATTATCGGGTCCCCAGGTGTTCTCTCACCAGCTGATGCTCTTCGTTTAGGGGTTCGCTTGGGATCTTACCAAGTAGGCAATGTCTCAAGAAGCAGTGGGCGAAGATGGCCGACTGGCTGTGATGACGTTCCTCGATGAGTAACCTCCCCTCCCAGGGTCTCGCGTGTCCGTTAGGCCGCTCGCTTCTCACCTGGCTATATGTGGGTGGGGGATTTTTTTTTTTCCTTTTTAAATTCTAAATTATCTGCAAATGAACCCGCAGGTATTTGTGTGAACACCGAGGATGCGGCTTTGTACGGTCGTGCGGGGGCCAGATACAGAAATGAAGTTCTGCCTGACCACGTGGACGGAAATGTGACTCTCCCGTTGTCTATCTGTACGACCCGATTACGGGGCGCACAGCAAAGATTACTCGGTTAATCTCGGTGCCGCAAAACGCCTTGAAATATTCACGATTACGAAGAACTTCCTAAATTTCAAGACGAAAAGTTGATGGTCCCAGCAACTCGAAACTCAGAGTTGTGCAGATTTTATTTGGGGCACTTGCGACGACAAGGTCGCTAACCCTTTTCGAATCGATCTTTGGTCTCATCTTTCCTAACGAAATCGTTTAGGGTGAGAGTATTTGGTGCCTCGGGTCGGTTTATACTCTCTACATTACCAACCTCACTACCACCAACCCCGACTGCGCGACGCCTCGAAACTAAATGTGGGCGGGTGGAGTGTAGTTCTAGTCGGTTACGCAGGGACAGAAGGTCTTGCAACTTATAAAAAGCCTCCTCCCTTTCAAGGCATCTGATCGTGTCGCTCCAATAAGTGAGCCATGCTCCGCGAAATCAGGGCTCTCCGGATATATGCGGTCCATATTCCAAGCGGTAAGCAAGCAAAATGCAGTCGGAAGCGGATTAACGAAATAAAGTAGATTTATTTACTGTTTGCTCCCTGTTGGCAGACGCAGACTTGCAGATGTCGTCGTTCTCAGTTCATAAATCACGTTTAATGCTGGTCGGCTCTTAATTCTCTAGTTCCAATACGAAGTCTTTAATAAATACTCCCAGCTGAGCATTCGATGTCTGTTGTTCAAGGTGAAAAGGGTTCACTGGCACAAACACAAAGTTCAAACCAGTAATATGGGGCCAGCAGCTCGGCGTGAATCACTTGCAGGCAGGACCCCTTTAGTGAAAGGGCACGCCTCACGAAGCTGCTTCTACCACTCCTATCCGGACAAATATTTACTTCGGCCATTGCGTTAGAAGCATCACGTCGCACATCGTCAAGCGAAAGTCACGGGTCCTTCACCTACGCAGAGCCGGAACTGGTCCCTACAGCCCTTTAAATTACCTATACATCGTAATTACCGTCACTGGGACATAGCGTATTTTAGTGTTGTGGTTATTTTTAAGTCATCGCGATGACAACATTTTGAAATATATATAGTGTGTGTAAATTCTTGTTGTTTTAGATTTTAAGCAAAACATCTGCCACGAGAACAACTAAGGAGAGAAGGGAAAAAAGGAACTGCCACCATATTTATTTAGATGGAAAGCGGAAATCAACAAGGTGAAATTCAGAGCTCTTCAGAATAACAGCTGTAAAAATAAAAAAATTCTAATTATCTCCCTTTACCAAACTGAAACAAATAGATTTTTAAAAAAGCTAAAATGACAATAAGACGAAACGAAATGCAACAAACAAAAACAAACAAACATCTATAACTCGTTAATGTATCAATGGCAAATAACATATTCTTTTTTGGCGAAAATTAAAAAAAAATGATTTCTTGTTCAACTACAGTTGTATTCACCAAGTTGAAAACTGTCTGTGAGAAATTCGATTTTCCATTCTGGCTGAGTTTGGGAAGATGTTTTGGAATCTACTTAAAGAAACTCATAATAGTACGTTTACATTTTCTCAATCAGCCCCCCTTTTTTTTTCCTGGCCAGCCTCCATCCACGATAAATTTGCCGGCCGTCTTCCATGCAGTTTCTTCTCTACATGCTTCGATTCTGGCAGATCTGTGGTCTCTTCTTTTTCTTCCCCCAGCGCATCCAGTCTGACGTGCAGGTAAGAACTTCCGGCATGGAGCTTTATATTATCTTTCCTCATTCGTGACAGACTCCCGGATCCATCATTCCTCCAATCAAGGCAAACGTCGTCAGGGATTTCGAAAAAAAAAACAACTAGAAATCCTGTTATATAAAATGGTAATATATTTCTTTAGAATGCAGTTTTGTCCCACCAGCCTGTGGTTGTGGTGTGAATCTCTCTCTCTCTCTCTCTCTCTGTACTGACGTCATCTCTCTCCTGACGTCATCTCTCTCTGTACTGACGTCATATCTCCTGACGTCATCTCTCTCTGTACTGACGTCATATCTCTCCTGACGTCATCTCTCTCTATCTCTCTGTACTGACGTCCTATCTCTCCTGACGTCATCTCTCTGTACTGACGTCATCTCTCTCTCTCTCTCTCTCTCTCTCTCTCCTCTCTCTCTCTCCTCTCTCTCTCTCTCTCTCTCTCTCTCTCTCTCGCAATAGAATATTCCATCTCCATTTTAACCCCCAGTATACCTCACCAGTTTTTACCTTACATGTCACAAAGCAATACAAATATGAAGGGTAGTGGGATGAAAAACGCACCAAGGTAATATACAGTGGTTAAGAAGCGATTTATAATTGTTTGCTTCTGTCACTAAGTGTGGCGTCATCCAGTGTCGTTACACGAAGCGCCATTTTAACGGTCAGGCACCTTACCTTCACAGCGAGGCTGGACCAGCATCTTTCTGTGTCGTTTCCCACCATTGCAGTGCTCCACGGAAACAACAGATTCGTAGTCATTCCTAAAAACCCCCTATCTTCCTCTTTTTTTCCCCAAATAAATTAACATCTTATTTTGCCACTAATTTTAGAGATGAGAGATTTTTCGAAACGAGTTTCTTTGAAGCTCGTATCCTCACTTCTAAAAACTGGAATTTCCGAAACGTTTCGCCAACTTGAAAGAAACAGCGAATAATGAAACAAAGAAAATATATATATATATATATTTGTGTGTGTAAACATTAATGCGTTTGAAAAAAATCCAACGACAGCAACAAATTGAAGGATCTATTTTAATGGAGAGAGCGGCGATACAGACGCCACAGCCCGTAGGAGAGCTTCCGAAGATAATGGACAGAAATAAAATTCCACTAGGAATGCAATTTTCGTTTCTTTCATCTTACTTTTTTCGCTTTTTGATATCGTCTCCCTATATTTATTTTCAATTTAATTTCGATCCTTTTTCTTTTTCCAGTTCTACATTTCAACGAGTTCACAGGATATTCTTTTTTATGGGGGGGAGAGACCTTTTTCTTATTGAAAAAAAATTTTACTTAAAACCGATTGATTTATTTACCTTATTTCACATACACAGTTAAATCGTTCGCAGTAAAGTAAAACTCAAAAGCAAACCTGAGAAAAAGTTGTAAAAGTTATAATAATAATAATAATAATAATAATTAATATAATAATAATAATAATAATAATAATAATAATAATTCGATTTTTGCCTTGAATTGTTATTTTTAAGTTGAAGATTCTAATGTTTAGACTTTGCCCTGAGAATATCTAATTTTAAAATTTACTTATTTGGTTATATATATATGTATATATATAATCAGGTATTATGGTATTTAGTCACAAATAATCCAGATTTTCCCTTTATCTTGTTATTATTAAAGTACATTAACAGGTATCAGTTTTTAATGAGTAACATCCAATACGTCCAGACTTTACTTAGATATAGGAAACAATACAAAATTCCCTAAAAATGAAAAGACAGCGATTATTCCTTACTGTTATTGTCCACAGCATCTCCAAAGAACATCGGGAGCATAACTTTATTATTTTGGCATTTTTGTAGTTCAAGAGTTCTTTCAAATGCTTTATAGAGTATCTTGTGTACTGTAGAGTTCTCGTTTACGACCTGTTGTAGTAATGAGATCGACATCGCGAATGTAGCAATTGGAATTGGTACGGACGGAAACATTTAAGAATGACGTCATAACAGTGAGATGAACACGTTATTGTTTAACAAATTTTAAGTCAGAATTCTGGGTTTTTTCCCATATATAGAGAGAAAGAAGCGGTTGCAGCTTCAAGGTGAATATTACTGGCTTCGCTGTTACCAAAAATGTTATCGCAAAATTACGGCGCCTTCAGCCGAACCATAACGGTTTATGTTTTACTATCTATTCTTCGCCCGGGGCTCGAATACAGCCAGTGCGAGAGATTACTGGTAGTTAGAAATATCCATCGGCTGACGAGTTCCTTTCTTGTTGTTCGTTGGACAACGGAATGATTCCTTTCGGCGTGTCCACTATTTACGTCTCCATCTCACCTAAGCTTATATAATAATAATAGAACTCCTTCACATACTATACCTACATAACTTACTTCGTTCTTACACTAGAATACCTTTAAACGTGTTGCCCACTACCGTTTATATTTAATTATAGAATATCAGATAATTGTATTGCTGAGTGTTGAGAATCTCGAAGAAGAAAGAATAAGACTGGTTAAAAGACTTCAGCGACAGCAATCGGATTTCCACACGACCATCTGATTCATACTTAGCACGACAGGTCACTACTCTAAAGAGGGAGCCCCGGGTACCTTTAACAATTCTCCAACTATAACACCTTGTCGCGTCTCGTGCAAGATAGCATATTTCCATCACACGCCCCAGGTTCTACCAATTACCTCTCGTCGCTGCTCAGAGACACGTTATCAGTTCAGATGTTGGTTAACACGGTTGCCGTTGATCGTCCAGCCGATGTGTCCTTTGGCGAATCTAATCCCCCCACCCTGTCTCTGTGGATCTCCAATTGTCTGATAAAAGATCTAAGCTGACAATAAAAACGCGCCGGTTATTAAAGAACATTTAGGAAATTGAAAAGCCCCTAGACTCACGATGCCCCCTTATTTAATTTGTTTTTCAGTAAAAGTCTTCCTGTTAAAAAAAAGAGAAGAAAGTAGAAACGTGCGCGGACGAGTAGAAGATTACGTGACAGGTATGCGAACTAATCAGCTCTTAGTTCCTGAAGAAATCTCTAATGTTGTGTTTGTCAGATTATCCATATTATGATTCCACTGATACCTGTCATAGTGTAAAAGTATATTCATCTCAATTAGCTCCGGATTTTTAAGCGTTTGATAAACTGTGAATGAGCGAAGACCGATGCATTCTTCATTCTGCTTATGCAAAATGAATATGTTCATAGATATTTTTTGAGTCGACATTTGTACGGAAGTTTCCACTCCAATAATCTAATTATCTTTAGAAATGTTTCGTTCTTTCGACTACAAAGGAGTCATTCCAAAAGTCGAAGTTTATTTTGGTGAAATTACAAGCCAAACTGAAAGATAATGTTAGAGGGGGGGTTAGAGAAATATTTAATGAAAAAAACACCGTGTGCATATAACTGCACAGGATAACCAATAAACTCAGGTGAGTAATTACTAAGTTCCGCAAAGTAGAAAAAGAAACATGTCAGTTCTTATTGTTCTTTTTTTTTTTTTAGTCTTTGATCGAACATTTTTTATTTGCTGCTTATCGAAACAAGGCACATGGAGGTAAAATATCGATTTCGGCACTTCTGAGAATAACCGTCACACTAAAAGATTATGGATCCTCGGTTTTCGATATTTCCAGCAACAACAAGAACAACAACGAGAAACCAAAAAAAAATACCGAGCTTATCCAAACATGTCGAAGCCATCAGAAGAATTCCCAAAGCGAGAGCAACTTTAGCAAGTCCGTGTCGAACCAAGAGATGCAGAGCATTTTAATTTGTTCTTTGTTGGGAGTCTTAGTAGTTTTAGTCGTTGATGCTAACAGCAAAAAGATGAAGAAAGGGTTAGTGCCCCAGTGCTTTGGTACACCTGTCGGTTGGATTGGGATTGTAAAATAACGTACATCCAACACCTGCTGTCATTCGCCTTCAATATATATTCAAAAGTAAAAATAATTATTTGAATTCTAAGTCGTCATTCATATTTGCTATTCTGTAGATATCTTAACCTCGGAATTATGACGTCACACTAACGGATTACGGTAAGACGTCTGTAATCCAACATTACAATATTATGCAATAGTAATTTTATACTGAACAGCAGTAAAATTAAACAAAAAATTTATTCTTTAGTATACAGTCGACCCCGCGTGATCGCGGTTCGGCATTCGCGGCCCCGGTTATTCGCGGAATTTTCCTTAGAACCTGACTAATGATTGTTCGTGGAAACCCCCGCATATTCGCGGAATCGCAAATATCTTCCGCGATTTTTTAATGGCTTTTTTCGTGGCAATATATATTTTTTCACGCTTTTTAACGCTAAATTATTAATAACAACATAATTAACTAATTTTGTAATATAAATACTAACGTAAATTCGGCAAAATATCGATATAAAATAAACGCTATTGGCTGGAGGTTTGAAAGTAGCCAATCCGAGAGCGGTATTCGTCTCCTCGCTGCTGATTGGCTGCTGCCCACGAGGCGCTGTCTCAGGCAGATGCAGTCCCGCATCATCCCAGTTTACCGCGTGCAGCTATCTCGAGTGTTTCGCTGAGTGTTGTATTTTTTATTAAATTATTATTATATATTTACTTATAATATTTTGACGTTTATAGGCATTTTTATGGACCACGTCCGATATTCGCGGTTTTTCACTCTTCGCGGGTGCTCAAGGGACGTAACCCCGCGAATACCGGGGGACAACTGTAATTACAATTTCATTTACTGCGTTAATATTATATATTATAGTACACACACAACGATAGCTAGCAGGTTTTGTGAAAAAAAACTCTTCTTACGAGACTTCTGTTGGAATTTAATACATCTGGAATAACGAGATTTGCAAACTGATGAAACTATTAAGAATCTCCCTTCACAATGGTTTGCTTCATTCATGTTTAAAATGGCATTACGCGGTGCCAGGCCGAATTGAAATAGGGTGTCTGCGAGCAGACTCAATACGCAGAACTGCTACACTATATTTTCACTGCTAAAAGAACTTTAATTATTAAAGTTGGAGAGAATAAAAACAAAAACAAATCTTTTTGATAGTTGAAACACCACCGGCAACGTAAGTATAGTCCGACTTGGTTGATGTTTAAATGACATTTACTGATACAGGTAGGACAACATGATGTTTATTGGCAAACCAGAGACGTTTTCCTCCAATGAGCCGTTGATGGATATCGAAATAATCGGAGCCGTTCGCGGAATTACGCACAACTCAAGAAATCAGAGGAAGAAAGAAAATCAACGAACCATTTGCTTTCTACAAATACGGAGCTTGGAGAAAGATGATGCTATGCAGTGTACACTTGCTAATTATCTCCATCGGTAGCTGCATTTTTTACAGCTAGGATCGCGGGCTGGACTCTTGACTACCATTGAGTTCCAACCTTATTTCCCTGCGATTCTTGAAGGTGGAAACACGGGTTTGTTAATAAAAACCTGAGAAAATCAGTCTATTTTTTTAATTTCCGCTGAGACAGGTGGAAAGGTCGTTCTTCGCCTGGTCACTTTTCTGGGCTGCACGAACGAGTTCGTAGCTGTCGGTCTCAGAATTGGAGACAGCGCCTGACACCCACCCAGAGCGCTAGCGATTCCGCGGAGAACTTTGTTTGACGGGGGCCGAATTTCTGTTTATTGGAGTCTTAAAGATTCAGCCAACAAACACAGGAGGAGCGCGATGTTCTGGAGCGGCGTACGTTCGTTCTTCGTGTTTTTTAATACTTATTGCATTCCTCTCGAGGATGCGTTCCGCCAATACCGAATAATCGCTTCTCCCTTGGTAGGGAGACAACCGGGGGCAGACTAATAGCTGAAGCTCTTCAACATCAGAAAGCAGGGAATTAAAAAAAAATGGTCGACTTAGATACACAAAATGTCCCAAGCATGACATGAGTCAATCCAAGTGTAATTAAATCTCGACCGTTCGGACCATCAATGCGCCTCCGGATTTCTGCCAAGAAATCCGAAACAAACACACTTTCTTTGATAGAAAGTGTAGGAAATTAATTGTTCTTTGAAACGCGATTTGTTCATGGAATTAGAAACCTGGAAATTGATTCTCCTGTGTGATAATTCAATTTCTCTGTTTTACTTTGTCTGAAAGGGAAAGTCGGTTAGGATCGAGCTCCCCGGCTCTCCTCCGGCCGCAGGTTATAACAGAGCTGTGTATGAGGGTTAGAAGCAGAACCAAACTTCAACGTACGTTTCTCTTCACCATCCGCATTTGCACCGCGCTACGCTTCAGATCTGTAAATCGACAGAACCTTCGCCATCAATCTGTAAAGACGAATCCCGTATATCGACTCCCCGTCTTTTTTTGCGTTACGATTGCGCTAAATATATGCAGGCAGCCCAACACGGGCACCTGCCAATGGTTCCAGACTGGGCCTGGTGGGCTGGGTTGGGTAAAAACTGGGCAGGAGTTGCGGGGTGTTAACGGACGATTAATATAAACTACAGCAAATGAATATCGAAACTAATTTATGTGCCGATACATCAGGAACATCCTACTGCTGTTCGATAATAGATACATTTTTGTTGTTGTTGAATAGCGATTAATACGGTCAGGAATCCAAACGTGGTTATATGTATATGTGTGAGTTGTTCTTCCACATGGGAAAAATACACACACAGAGAGATGGCCAAAATTATTAGATAACCTTGTTTATAAAGAAGATATCGAGTCTTCACAGTTTGGAAGTGCAGTTGGCAGTGTAAAGCCAATTAAGAAGAGTGCGGGCCCTGACTTATTGTACTCCATTCTTGTGCAAGCAGCAGTATTTAATAGGCGCACACTTTGCAATTCTGTTCGACTGAAGAGTTTCATTTTAAGGAAAAGAACAAACAATTAATGATAATAAGAAAACAGAACAACAGCTTAAAACATTGGATTAGTCACAATTTAACTATAGTAACAGAAACTCTTCAGAGGTGCAGTTATGTCTCAGTGTACGAGCACGCTTGTTGTCGTATCGAAAATCCAAAAGTCTAGTACGAGTTATCGTTCCTTTTTACTTGTTCACCAAACTTGCTTTCAATATTGTAAAACAATAACAATAAAAATATCTTAGAATTATGTGTGTGTGTGTGTGTGTGTGTGTGTGTGTGGATACTTGCAAATGTCTAAAACTAAAATTTAACAAATTCTACTTTAATTCATATTCACGTCGACAAGAACTTTAAAAAAGAACCAGTTCGACACAACTAATGTCTTTTACTTAAAGATGATGATTGATGATGATGTGAAATACGCGACTTTTAGAAATTTAAATCATAAAGCAAAATAACTGGCCGTAATTTGCAAATAAACTACAATAAATAAATGTTTGTCTTTTTATTATTATTTTACCCAAAGTTTCATAAATGGCACAAAGATTAGAACCAACTGGGAGAGGATATTTCCTAGGCGAAGGGGAAGGGAGAAGGGGAAAGCCAGAGCGAGAGATAGCTCGAGAGAAAGAGCGAGCGAGAGAGAGAGCGAGAGAGCAGAGTAGAGAAGAGAGAGAGAGCTCGAGAGGCGCGAGAGCAATCGAGAAATAGCAGATCTAGAGAGCGAGAGCGAGAAAGAGAGAAAGAGCTCGAGCTCGATAGCTCCTCTTCGATACTCTATCTCCACAGAGCCTCTCTCGCTCTCTATCGCTCTTCTCCACTCTCTCCATATCTCTTCTCCATCTCTCTCTCCATTCTCTCTCTCTCTCTCTCTCCATATCTCTCTCTCTCTCTCTCTCTCTCTCTCTCTCTCTCTCTCTCTCTCTCTCTCTCTCTCTCTCTCTCTCTACTTTAAAGTTAATTCTCTAAAGAAAGAAAGTAATAGCACGTGGAAAGTCCGTTCCTAAAAGTAAATTTATTTATGCCTTTTTTTTCGTTTTACCGTAATTCAATCACCGAACTGACTGATTTCGTTTTATAGAAATTTTATTCTTGCCTGTGTTATGCCTTTTCATCTGCCAATAGGCGAGATTTTTCTCGCACAACCCACAAAGACATCGTGCTGAAACACTAGCGTGCACTTCCTTTCCATATTCTCGTATAACAGATTTAAAGAAAGGAAAAGTATTTTTTAAAAAAAACTCCTTTGCAGAAATGTGAAGAGATACCACGCGCAGCCCGTAATCAAGTGACTGT
This sequence comes from Nautilus pompilius, assembly GCA_018389105.1. Classification (NCBI taxonomy): domain Eukaryota; kingdom Metazoa; phylum Mollusca; class Cephalopoda; order Nautilida; family Nautilidae; genus Nautilus; species Nautilus pompilius. The sequence goes on along the minus strand of JACATO010001741.1, from coordinate 25,761 downwards.
TTATTCTTCTTTCTAAATTGAATGGTAATCAGTTTAAATCCTGATGGTGCAAAAATGGAAGAAAAAAAATTAAGTTATGCACACGCAAATAGAGAGGCGCCATTCAACGGATGAACAAACAGCAGAGGGATGATATTTAAATAGCGTGGCAGCGGGAAGAACCGTCTGCAGTCTGTGGAGACAGCAACCTGCAGGGTTACGAATGAAGGCGTCTCTTTGAAACCTGGAACAGGCATAAAGCGATTGGTAATGAGGTGTGGGCAAAGTCTACACACCGGGGCTCAGCAAACAGGTTGGGGGGGGCAGAGGAATGTTATTAACGAGGGCTGTGGCCGATTGTAGCAATGGTCCAATAGGCATTAGATTATTAAAATTGGTACTCTTAGCATGTTTTAACCCTCTCTCTCCCGCACACCTACATTCACCTACTTAAGAAATACTACTGAAGACTGCGTGTGATCGATGAATCAATCAGTCGATGAGAACCCTTTCTTTTTGCGACCAGTTTGGATATGCGTGACCACGGCCAAAGGTACCGATCACCCTAGCCCCTACCATTATTGTAGCCACTGCATCGAGGCTTAGCCATCAAATCTTGGGACACTGACCGATCTGAGGGCAATCAAGATCAAATCCACCAAATAGGATTGCAGATTTCCACCGCATTGTTTGTAGAAGACTAAGGCCCATGATTATGGAAAACTAAAATATGAGGGGCCGCGTAAATAAAAGGAACCAGAAAGTGTAGAAAAACTCAGGGGTACATCAACAGGCTATTTTAGGACACTTCCCGACATCCGCACTTCCGGAACAGCGCCACCCCGCCAGAGAAGATGGTATTCTCGTCCCGCTGTTTGAAGAAGAAGTAACCTTCTCACTACCAGTCGGTCAGACGCTCTCATGCGAGAAAACCAAACGGGATAACTTACGACTGGTTTGACTCTACGGGTCTTTGAGGAGTTCCCTTGTTAAGTCAGCGGTACCCGACCCGACCCCTGGTGGACAGTGCCCTGAGAAGCAGCGCCACCTTTCCAAACCGTTGAAGCAACAAAAAAAAATTGACAGCGATTTCGAAGCAAGTGCTCCTGTGACCGTCCCCAGTGAAGTGCCAGGTGATATACATCCAGGGCGTGACTATTATTCGAGTGTGAAGAAGTCATCCTGGATCCCAGCGAAGTGCCGGTATTATCCCTGCTGCTGTACCACACGATACGGTGTTTATCGTGTCGTGTCAGTTACCGGTCTTTCTGCGGCATGAGCCGGATTATTCGAAAATCCCCACTTCTATACCTTCCTCTGGGAGCTTATCGCGGTCGATGCTGGCCTTGGGTCGCTTACTCCTAAACAGTTCTGGATTTTCACGAAAGTTCTATATAGATTTTTTTTAAAAAAAGAGGACAGGCGCTGTGACGTCATTCGATGAGATTCCGTGGCGTAACGTGGAGCGGTCAGGCGAAGCGATACTGGGAGCTTTCGCTTCATGCAGTCGTTGTTTGTTGTTTTCCTTTAATTGTATCCGTCCTGCGCGTGACGACGAGCTAAAGATATCAGTAAACGGAAGTCACGTTATGATATTCCACCATTTCCCAACTAGCAGTACCGTATTAAAACACATATTTGCCCAACGTGGAATCTGAAATTAGCACCATTATCGATCCGTCTGGCCTCCGCACGTTTTCTGTTAAAACGATTAAGAAAAATCGAAAACCGGGCACTGTTCAGAGTATTACTTTTAACCCTTGCTCGTTCTTTGCGATTTCGATCTGGAACTGGCTCATTGTCTGTCTGGGACACTATGGATCTGGTATATATAATATCATAATGAAGCCCCGACCGCTTAAGAAGTAATACAATAGTCTCTTTTACCTCATTTCATTGCTCTTGGTAATAATCCACAGTATTTGGTGTAGCGTGGATATCGTGGAATGGGAAATAAGTTCTGTAATACGACTCCACGGAAGCTAGCAAGCTGCACAGTGCTATAAACCGGATAAATGGTGCGTGCCAACGAGCGCCTGTACCATGGCTCATGATGTACAAGTCGGCAATTACGATTCTATGTTTCATGAATTTGTAAATTAAGGTGGCACCAGACGATTTTTCTTGCATTGGATTGTGGGAATTCTTTAAACGGACAGAAAATTGTTTCGCATTTCTACACATCTGACTTTTAACTGATCAAAATTAACTTACTGTTATTTGATTTAACTCGATAATTACTTATCTGGCAAGGTTTTAGTTGATTAAAAACAACATATTATTCATTCATTTCTTTGTTAATGCGTCATTATTTAGGCTGTAACAGTAAATAGTTTCTTCTATTCAGCAAACAAGTTATGATCAGGCTAACCCGCTGCCATTTTAATCTTCTTTTTATTAAATATACATAACCAAAAACCAAAAAAAAATGAAACAAACAAACGAGAAAAGGCTATTTCTTAATTCCAGAAAGATCAATTTTCATTTTGTAATTTGGCGAAGGGATTGGCTCAGGACCAAACTGTACGCCACCTCGCTAACTCCTTTCTTTCATGTATTAAGAGAGAGCAAGATGCCCTCAACAAATCGTTTCGATGCTCATGCTGCTTTACTCAGTTACCAATTATACTTTTACGATGGATAACGAAGACGCCATCAAAACCTTGTACATGTCTGTTGCAGCTTCAACATAGAAGGAATCCGGATTGAAATTATTCTCGCCAGTAAATTTAAAGGGCAGACCTTGTCAGTTCTATGAAAACGAAATTCGCTCAAAAATACAGATGGATAAATTAATAATGCCATTTGTGACGTTGGTCTCGACAAATGGTAGCAATGACGCCAAGTCTTCCATCAGTCAGTGGCGGCGAGTTCTCAGAAGATCTGTCGAGAATATGAGAAAAGAGAGAATTTAAAACGACGGGTAAGTAAGTTAATCCTCGCTGGCAGTGGTACGAATCGTCTGGTTGTCCTGCGCAATCGGTTTAGAGAAGAAGATTCAGCGAACAGAATATCGCTCGCTAATTTGTTTGCGCAGCCTCTTCCAAGAAGTTAGTTACAGAGAACTAGAGGACCGGTTCGGGTATTTCCCACCCACGCTCATTATTGAAAAAAAGGCAACACAAAGTAATGGGGTAGCACAAAATGTCCGAACTGACCCCAAGCTTCTAATAAATAGCTTATCATCGATAACTTCCCGTTTTCCATTTTACGAATTAACAAGCGAAAATCATTTTCCCCGTCACAGAGACTACTATGTTTGACAAGTACCATTTTTGGCCGGTAGGTTTTGTTGGAATAATCTAACTGCACCAAGCACTTGCTACAATATTCTGAGTATACTTCCGCCTTTCGATAACTCGACATGGATGTTCTGCGACAGTACAACTTTGTTATTATTCAATTTCGCTTTTCTTTTTATTTATTTACTATTTTTTTTTAAACTTTTATCCCAAGCTTCACGATTAATGGAGTCCGGGCAAGTAGGGGTTATTTCGCAATCAATTATCCTGTCTAGCTCAGCCTCGCCGAGGTTGACTGTTGGAATACGTCTGGGTGCGCGGATAAATGATGACTGAAGATTTAGATTGAATTTTACACTGGTACTTAAAAGTCAATATGTCATGTGTCTCATCAAATGATTTCTCTCTGCGTTTTTTACAACTGTGGAACAGAGTTTTTCGGGAATTTTGTTAATGATTTCGGGTGCAATTTCTAAACTTAATCGTGGAACCTCACGGCTTCGTGATTAATCTGCTCGATTGCTGCAGTAACAGACTGGTCCTATTCTCACCTGGTCAGAACGTGGCTTTGCGGGTTTTCCCGTCCCTCCTCGCCCTGTTATCTGGGAAATACGGGGAAAGAGGAGGATTCCTGGCCGCCATTCTACAAAGTTACGCCGACCGAAAAACGAACCTTGGCCCCCCCCAATCGGGGGCCGTCTCCAGATGGTTAGTCAGTGGGGCCGGGGGTAGCACATTTCAGTTTCGCGAGTCATGGATGCTGCCTTAATACGCTGATTACGCCGCATGGTTCTGGAAAGGTCTTTTCTGTCATTAATGTATTAGTCGAATTTGCCTTTATACCGCGGGGGGTGGGTGGGGCTGGCTGCTGTATAGACCGGAGATGTAGGAAACGAGTTTTGCATGTTTCTCTGTTTTGACAATCAGAAACATTGGACCGACGTCCATGATAAGTAATCGCTCTCTTTCGGCCCGGCCGTCTTTGAAGGGTTAATGCGAGGCTAGGAGAATTGTGACAACTCTACTGCTATACGACCGTATAAGCGGCGCAGTTAATTCTGCAGTTATCGCCTGACGGACGCAGATGCTGTCTTACAGTGTGAAAACAGAGAGCAATGCAACTACGTTGGCGTAAGTTGCAGCCTTCGAAAAGAGAAGCGGATGCTGTTCTGAATGCGATGATGGACTGTCCAACGCAGAGCCGTGACGGGGTCCCTGAACGACAGACTTCAGTAAACTATGGAGGGCTTCGATAGACTCACAGGGAAACGTGGAGGGCAGATTGTAACCTTAAGTGGAAACAAAACAGTGTGGCGATTAACATAAGGAACAGAAAGGAGAAGAAAGTTACAGCCGTCTCTTCCACTCCCACCCCACGCAGACCTTGGATGACGATTCCTGTACATTTTCATCTACAACAAAGAGACATCGAAGATAACAGAGAGGGAAGGGCCGCATATGTGCTATAGAAGCAGAAGTTACTGTAATAAACGGAGAAAAATTTGCTACAAGTTTTGAGAGATCAGAGGTGGTTGATACTTAGAAACTCTAATTTTAAACCCCAAATCAGTAGAGCAGTGGTTGCCAACCAGTGGGTCCCCGAAGTGTTTTCTGGGGGGGTCGCGGAACCCCGGAAGTTTCGATCTTTGTCGTGTGACTGAGTCAAGAAACTGTTCACGAGTTTTGTGTATATGTACCGTATTTGCCGGCTTATAAGACGCACTATACAAAAATCACCCTGCGTCCAATACACCGGTATCACCGACGGGAGGCCGAGCGCCGAAGGTGTAAGGCTCGTCTCCCACGGCAGGCTGCGTCATAGGCCTCTGCTGTAACTCACACTTACGTCACCGCGGCTTCCTGTCGCTCTGCCACCCTCATAGAAACACGGACAATACACGCTGGTGACAAAGGCCGGAACTCGAACTGTTACCACAGTCGGACTGACGCGATCGAGCCGGGCTCCCTTTGGCTAACGCCATTGGGGCCTGCAGCTAAAAGACTCGGACCCCGACGCCTGGGGCAGAGCTCGCTACAAGGACTGGAATCTGACTTCGGCCGGACGCGCACTGGCCAGCTCGGTTTTAGGCAAACTTTGGCACCAACACGACACACCGCACAGCTGTTCTGATCAGAGATAGAGTTCACTGATCCCAGTAGATTTCGGTTTAGCTGCTGTGAATCTACTGCATATGTGGATGTTGTTCCCTGAAAAATCACTAAAATAATTTTTGATATAATATACAACAAACTGTTTCTGTTGCTTTTTAGTTCAGGGAACATTTACATTGATTTTTCTCCAATAATATTCATTTGAATTTGTATTGATTAAACTTTCTTTTGTAGTTTTAAATTTCAAAACTCTTATGTCGTTTTTTTGCTATATTTATTCTTTGATTTTTTTTGCAATTACGGAAGTGTAGCAGAGGGTCGCAGGTCTCTTTCGAGTATTAGAAGAGGGTTCACAGAGGTTGGGAACCGCTGCAGTAGAGAATCCAGTCAGGATTCATACGTTATTCAATGGAAATTTGTGACCAGGGTTTGAGCTGAAAAGAGTCTGAAAGAACAGAATCTTCCTTCCCCGACGGATGTGCAACATCACATCTCAGTGGTATTTTTAAATTTGAAATAAAACTGAACATACGATAAACAGATCTCTTAAGTGTAAAATTGAATTTATAAAGCTTAGAGATGAATTTTCCAACGTCATAGTTAACCCAGTAATTCCTGCAAATCATTAGATGAACGGCAGTAGAGGAAATCCAACTATCCTCTATACTTGTTTTTCAAGTTAATCGCTGCCGTCGTATTCACGTCTTAACCGATTCAAAAATACCTTAACAGATTATATTAAAATTAACTCAGTGCGCGTGAACAAAAGTTCCCAAAAGAATGGGTAACTGACAAAGTATCGATAAATAATAATTATTAAGCAGCTAAATACACTGATACCTATCAAAAATAAATACTTTTATCGTGTTTTTTTTTTCCATTATAATTATTAAACACTATTAATCTAATACTATTACTAAGTCTGGTATAAATATTATCCAATGTAATACAGTCATTTTCCAGCTTTTTTTACCCCTGGACGCGCTATACCCCTCATCAAACATTCTCTCACTTTCAGTTACACCATTACTGTCACGTGACAAAGGTCGCGGTGTAACGAATCAAGTGTTAGCTGTGTATTTGGTATTCCACGTCTGGATCCGTCCCGGATTAGAAATATTAAGAAAGAGCAATTGCTCAACGTTTGACACCGAGAGGCTGTGCAGTTAGCTTTATATGTAACGGATTTATTCCGTCTGTATCACGTAATTCACAGTAAGCAATTAAATTGAGAAGAACAACAAGGGTCGTTGAAACAAATGCTACATACATCCATCACGAATTATACCCTGTACTTTAAAACTATAGAATGCATTTTTTTTATTCTTTGCAAAGCTATATATATATATGCTTGACAGCCATATCATATCATATTGTCTCATTGCGACAATAGATCAAACCGGGAAGGGCAAACACTGAGAGGAAGAGGCCGAAACTGTCGTCAAATCGATTTTCCCTCTATCACCAATATTGGAAGGACCCCCTCCAGGATCATGGTCGGGCTGGCCTCCATCCACCCGCTACTTGGAGAAGACTGAATATTTAAATATTCGGTTTTCAATTCCAGCGCTCCTTCTACCATGGATAACTTCAGAAATTGCAAGAAATTGGATGCTTACATCTAAATCGAAAGCGGCTCTATCTTGTGATCCGGTGCTGTAATCGATCATTACTTCATCTTTAATAAATGTCTCTCAATAACCAAGGCATCATCTCTACGTGAACTCAGTTTTCATTACATACAAAAAACTAACTGTCATCAAACGCAACGTAAAGACGGCGTCTTGATTCCCTATGAATAGTACTTAAGATGTAGATGGCTCTTCGTGCAATTACCACACTGTGAAAGCAGTCGTATTATTAACTCTTCTACATTCAGTCCATTAACGCAATATAACAACCATCGTAACTATTAGCATTATTGTTGCTCATTAATTTACTTTACGGGCATCCATCTTAAAGAAAAAAGCAGTGCATTGTGGGAATGATTAACCATTTTGGAAACCTAATAGTTATGATAACATGCCATTCTCAACCATCAATTCGGATGAGGTCTTTTTCCTTCCAGTCGGAATATTTTATTGAATGCATCTCAAGACGAAGTACTTTCTTTGCGTCTATAGTCACAATAAAAAAAGAAGTAAATGAATAAGCGAAAGTTCTAAAGCCAATCAGGAGACCGAACCTTTTCTGTCTCCATTTCCTGTTCACGATTGCTGACTAAAGACCAGAAGATTTTATCGTAAACAGATAATTAGTTTCTTCTGAAGGAATTAATTCGATATCTGTTTGAGATCTCTACGGGTAAATAGGTGCAGTGCCAGTGAGTGATTAAAGATTTAGGGACCTAAAGCGATGCGTATTTAATATATATATATGGCTATCGATCGGACAGAAGCGGGGCCGGCGACGACATTTAATTCGTCGTTTATCTGGTTTTTTTTTTAAAAAAACTTTGTTGATTGAAAGTAGAATGGTCAGGACGCTCTACGCAGACAAGAGGAGCGGTTTAGCCACGGTGCTTTCTTAATTCAAAGGTGTGGGGGGGCGGAGAAACAGACCAACGGCTAGTTAAGTGCTTTTTAAACCGTGATCCTTAATGAGGTCCTCCGCGAATCAGACACGTGACGTCGCGCGAATTTTTTCCGCCATCTGTTTTCACCGTCAACACCTCGTGGGGTTAGAGGGGGGGGTGTCCGCTTTTGCCGACGGTTGTTTTAATCACCATTATTAGAGTGTCAGCGCTGCGCGGCCTGCCGTGAAAAGAGGCCGTTACCAGGGGGAGATCATCCGTGCGCTCAAAAGACGGGCTGTTCAGGTTCACCGCTTCCAGCGGATCGGGAAATTATGTTAAGACTTATTTGCGACGGGGGAGAGAAAGATGGACGGTTTGTAGGGAATTGCCCGGCCGCGTGGAGCGCTCTGGTCGGCGCCTGCGTATTACGCCAACTGTCCCGGACAGACGTCTAGCTGACCGACCGGGACAAGGAGACGGCAGTAACGTGAAATTCAGACATATCTGCGAGGCTTTAAGGAACCATCAGTAGTTCACGAAACAAAACCAGTGAAGGCGAGCGCCGCGGTTACGTCGGCTCCATTCGGGGCTCACGTTTTACAGATTCATGCAAATTAACAGCAAAGCCGCTGACGTAATAAGACAGCGGTCACGTGCTTCACGCGCCATGCGTTCTCACCCGTTTAGACATGATGAATGCAAAAGCGTTTGTTGTTGATGATGCTGTTGATGATGTTTTTGATTATCATCCTTGTATTTCCTCTTTTTTTAAAAGATAACGGTCTTCGGTCAAAACAATATTGCAAAGAGATCCTTAACTGAAGCTTAGCGCTTTATCCCGGTTCCTCCACCTCACATCTAGAAAGAGAAGAGTTCTACTTTGGTTAGGTTCGTCGACAGCACCCAGCCACACACCAGCTGCTTACCATTCTCGGTCCAGGGCCACCATTCCTGTCTCTCCGCTGTCCGCGAGCCGTGCGACTTCTACTCCACGGCTCCATCTCCGGGAGAAATTACTTCGTTGCAGATGTTTAATACAGAGGCCTCCATGAATACCAACGCACAATAAACACTCAGTATTCCGTATGACAGGCATAATTTTGGCTGCCAGTGTACCTCTTTCGACGCTGGGAATGCATCCGAGGTTACAGTTTTGGAATGTCAGAGCGTTATAAATGGGAAAGATGTCGTGGAATCTCTCAACTGCGCGCGAGAGGAGAAACTGATCAGAAGCGATGGGGGCGCTGTCAAAACTTTGATGAGAAGAAAGTACTCCAGGAAAGGAAATTCACATTAAGTCGAGTCCTTTCGGCTCGACCCCTAAATGATCGCTAGCAATAAGGAAGCTGGCAATTATTTTTCTTTTATAGAAAGAGCAAAGGAATGGCAAAATTAATAGCCCTATCTTTCAAGATTTCAAGTGACTGTGCTACCCACAAAACCAAAACTTTGAAAGGGGGACTCTTGATAAGTGGCTTTAAAACCTGTTTAAAAAAAGACAAGAAACGAAAGTAATGGATTTAACTCCGGTCGACTAAAAATGGCAGATCAAGCAAAGGCAAAGGAGAGAGAGAGAGAGAGAGAGAGAGAGAGAGAGGAGAGAGACCAACGCGGGTCGCTTCTAAGAAAATGTGTTAAAATTTGCAAGTAATTAGCAAAAATGCAGCTACAGCCATTTTTCGCTGTTTAAAATCAAAAGCTGTTCTAAATTAAGCCCCCAAATCTGTTACTGAGAAAGGAAATATCATTGTTGCGGCTCCATTATACGAATACTGCACGTGAACACAGAAGTCGCTCGGCTTTGAAGTATACGACATCTGGAGCGGCGGTATTAATTTAGAGCCAAAACTGATTTCGGAAAATCATTTAAAAAAAAGAAAAAAAATATTTAATAAAGAAGGATAAAGGTAAGAGAAGTCTTGCTGGCGTGTTTGGCGCCCTAATTGGATGGAGAGGCTTTGATGTCTGCGTTTAAAAATTGCGCAGCGATATTTCATGTTTGTCTGTTTTTTTACATTTCCTAACTTTTTAAAACTCAGGACCCTGATGACAAACTGCTTCCATCATACTTAACAGAGTTGTTATAAAGGTGCGACTACTAATTAAAGCTTTTAATTAGACGAAAAAGGAAAAAACGGTTTTTCCCGCACTCGCGTGACGTCAATTAGAGAAGACCCCTTTTTTAGAAAAAACAACAAAAAGAAATGCGGGGCCTTTGATTTGTTTTCGAGTTGAAGCAACCGAAAAAAGAACAAAAGCGGTATCAAAGTTCCGAGTTTTCTTGGCAGATGACAGTCGCAATTTCCTCCTATTAACAATTAATTACATTACATGAAAAGCGAGGGGGGGGAGAGAGGAAGGGAATGGGTTAAAGCTAATCTACCTTCTGTAAAAGCGAAATAAAACTGGTTTTAACCGGATCGGAATGTTCGCGGAGGGGTGCGCGTGTGTGGCAAAACGATAGGAATTAGCAGTGTTGGGTGTTTGTAGACGGACCGCCTGAGAACAGCATGGAGATGGCTGATATTCTGAATATGCATACGACGTCGGTTTAATAATGAATTATATCTAATCAAGCCACTCGCTCGAAAAGGTGACTTCACCTTTCATCTAGTTGAAATGTATGAAGTGAAAAAAAAAAAAACAAAAAGAGCCGATCACGGTTGCGTCGTTGATTGATGGAAGAATGAAATATTTCCTTTTTTCCTTCTTGTCCACGATTCACGGCGAATGTTCATGTTCAACCCCCCCCCCGGCTCGAGGAGAAAAAAACCGGTGAAGGGCGATAACCAATCGACGACCCGCTTTGCCGCGAGGAGGCGTTAATTCGTAATCCCCAGAAAGAGTCTATCGGCAGTAATGAAGACGTATAGCTTATCACCGAGACGTCCGCTGTACTACAGACTCGTCCGTCCAGCATCCCTTCTCTTGTGGCGTGCGGCAGGAACTTCCAGCGCCCTGGAAAGTCGAGCTGAAGAGTGAGGAACAGGCAGGCGAGACATCGATGCTTTCGCTCCGCGGTCAGACATTAGAGAGTAAATGTCGTTGTAGGACGATGGAAAAAGAGAGAAAGAACGGGGATTTCTGGAGAAGGGGAAATGCATTAGTTCTAATAGCGTCGGACGTCGGTTACCGATGAAAACCAAAAGGCACGAGCCACGTAACGTTAGTTGTACTTGAAACATCTGGATAAATCTCCCGAAATCAAGAACCGAACCCCACTTTTTTTTTATTGTTGTTGTTAAGAGCTGGTGAATGCTCAAAAAAAACTGCTCTTCATCAACATAAACCGAAAAGCCAACTCTATATAAAGCCACCCGCCCATCCCTTCTTTTCAACCCATCTATCCGATGCATTTTTACATGTACCACCGGATGCCATCATGATAGCGAAGATCAGGCTGATCGCTGGAGCAAACCAACGCTGCCGAAGCTGGCGTGGAATAACACATTACCACATTGTGCGAGCGAGAGGGGGCACTCTCTGACGTCATTCACCGCGCCCCCACCCCCGCGCGCACACGCACACCACACACAGTGAGTAATTTTATTGCGGGACGGGAACAGTTCGCAGCCATCACCGTTTTCTGAATTCCTGTCCGAAATGCCTGCTACTTACTCGCTACCTCCGACCTAACTCCCCGCCTTCCTCTCGATCCATCCAGATTCTCTCTCGCCTCTCTCTCTCTCTCCCCATCTCTCGCTCTCTCTCTCTTTCGCTCTCTCTCCACATCTCTCTCTCTCTCTCTCTCTCTCTCCTCTCTCTCTCATCATCTCTCTCTTTCATCTCTCTCCCCCAATCTCTCTCTCTCTCCTCTCCTCTCTCTCTCCTCTCTCTCTCTCTCTCTCTCTCTCTCTCTCCCATCTCTCTCTCTCGTAACCCCTGCTTCTCTTCGTACTGCTGTCCACACGGTGTAGCATTTTCAACGTATTGTCGTCATTTTATTTAACCCATTAACGAACTAAGATAATTAAAACCGCACAGAAAAGTAAGACAGACACAAACGTAATGGTAAAAAAAAAAAACGATAGTTATCGATTTTGAACGTTTAATAGGATCCATCTGTTCCTCAAATTAATTAGATCCTCTCACTTTTCACGCGCTGACAAACCTGTTTGGCAAAATAGAAAAGTAGGACGATATATCATTTATTATTTTTTAAAGCCGGATACTTTTGTAGAAACTTATCATGTCACCAGCTTCAAGAGTACGAAAAAAGGCTTTGCTATTAAAGGGAATAATCTCCTATTCTGTTGCTAACATAGCGGAAAGGAAGAACTGTCACGCAGCCTCCGATTGTTTCGACGAGTTTAACTGAGGTGTATGTAGCCAGTCGGTCCACCATCCAAGCCCGGAGACTCGCGTTTAATCGGAATTAACTCTTCAATCCACGGATTCGTCTCAGTTACCACGTCGACGTGAGAGCGAGTGACGTTTGCCATCAGATGGTTTTCAGAATAAAAATAAAGGGATACAAAAAGAAAATTTACTTTGTACATTTTTTTTTTTAACTGGAAATGTGGACATTTCTGCCAGGTATTAAGACAAAGCAGCGCCTCTCTCTCTCTCTCTCCCATCTCTCTCTCTCTCTCTCTCCTCTCTCTCTCTCTCTCTCTCTCTCTCTCTCCCTCCCTCCCTCTCTCCGCTCACCATCTCTCTCTCTCCCTCTCTCCCTCCCTCCCTCTCTCTCTCTCTCACCATCTCTCTCTCTCTTCTCTCTCTCTGTACTGACTTAATCTCTCTGTAATGACGTCATCTCTCTCTCTCTCTCTCACACACACACACACACATTGTGGCTTAAGGTGGAAACTGCCGATTACACATTGCAAATGGAAAGCCTGCTTACTCTATCACCACCAGATACGTAACCTTAGACCCGGTGATAACACACACCGGGCCGGTTTGTCTAGTTATATATTTTATCTGAATTACATTTGCTGAAGCACAGCGCACCCCCCCCAAAAAAATGAACTTCGCGAGTCTGAAAGTTGAGAACTCTTTTATAAGTGAAGAGTTTCTGACGAGTTCGAGACGAAACTAATTCCTTCCTGCCACTGTGTCTCTGCAGCAGTTGGTCTTTGTGCATTGTTACCAGTCACAGCGTTCGGGATGGCTTTGATCAGCTGTGGCAATATCCTCGTTTCGCTATCATCTGTAAGTAGCCAATAGTCACAGCTGCTCGAGCCAAAGATGATTTTCCCTGAAAGATGAATCGTCGCGCAGGCGCCTGGTGGCGAGCAATTTGTGGGAGTGCGCTGGCGAGACTGTGAGCGCAGGCAGAAGGAAGGAAGTGGCTTCACACTGCAGCTGCCAGAAATCATTTAGTCGCTAAAGCTAACAAAAGCTTTGAAATAGACGCATTTTACAGGGAGGAGGCACACACAGCATAACATGACACGCAACATTTCTCCTCTTCCTGCACAACAACAACGTACGTACTATTGTCACAAACTCTACTTATTATGATCATCATCAGAATCATAGATTTTTAAAATGTATTTCATTTCTCTCTCTCTCTCTCTCTGTGTCTGTAATGACGTCATATATCTCTCTCTCTCTATCTCTCCCTCTCCCCCCCTCTCTCTCTAAAGACGTCATCGCTCTTCCTGTACTGACTTAATCTCTCTGTGCTGACGTCATCGCTCTTCCTGTACTGACTTAATCTCTCTGTACTGACGTAATCTCTCTCTGTAATGACGTCATCGCTCTTCCTGTACTGACGTAATCTCTCTCTCTCTCTCTCTAGTCTCCATCCATCTCTCTCTCCCCCTCTCCCTCTCTCTCTCTGTACAGCAAGACTCAAAGCAACGTTTTAGATTATTATCTTTAATTTACTACACTTCTGATGTTTCGACAAATGTTATCCTCAGGATAAAAAAGAAAAAGAAAAAGTGTAGGAAGCCCATCTACTCGCGCTTTAAAATCTTCTTGTTTTTCTTTTCCACACTTGCCGCTCGCGCCCCCTCCCACTTACCGAGATATAATCCGGCTGGCATCAATACAATTCATTCACCGCAAAACGCTAGCGTTTCTATCTTCGCCAAGGCGCGGAAAACCTCAAAATGCAATTCAATTCGCTTTAAAAAAAAAAAAAATTATTATTTAAAAGAAGACGTTGTAAATGGCGCCGGGGGTCCACCGGCTGACATTAATAGGAATTCCGACAGCGGAGAGAAAACTCAAATGAACCTGACCCGCAGACGAGGAGGAAGAGACAGAGAAGAATGAATTCCTCTCGCCGACTCCTCCCAGGCCTGTTTTAAATACCCCTTTTTAAATGAATTAGCTGTACGGACCCAGTTCCTATCTTTCCTTCAAGAAATAAAGCTATCGGATGCTGTAGTGCGATCTAGAGTAAATAAACGATAATATTAAACATTACCCATCGATACCCATAACCACGGTATACACATCCATTTATTTACTTCTTCCTTCTTACCATTCCTTCGTGAAGCAGCTACTTCATCCATCTCCATCCCTAATATCCTCAGCGTAAAACCGTATGTTGTGCCCGGCCACAGTCTTGCACACCGTCAAATCCCCTCACTAACGCTTTATCTTAATTAACAAGACAGAGTTTTATTAAACGACTTCATTAAGAAAAGATTCAGTAGCATTTATTTATCTTACAATAAATCTTTTCGCCTGAAGTTTTTAATATCTAAATATAATACGTAACTCTCATATATATATATATATATATATATATATATATATAGTTCTTGTTGCTTCAGTGATGTTTCGGTGTAAAAAAATGTTCTACCGAATTCTTGATTTGGACCTTTATAATTTACATGCTTTCTTTATAATTGCCCATCAGTTTGATTTCCATCGTTAAATAGCTTCTCATGACCGGCCGCAACCTCCCACCTTAACCGGAAGCCACGGGAGCGTAACACTGACATGCGCTAAGAGATAGGATCAAGTAGGCCGCGCGAGACCATAAGACCGGCTTGAAGATTAATCAATAGCACTTGTAGCTGAACGAACCTAGACAGTCTCCTTTCCGAAACAGAATTCTGAAGAATCAACGCGTTACTACAGAATTATACAATACTAAACGCAAGTGGAGAAAGTAACCAGTTCAACCAATGCAATAGGGGAAAGCTTCTGGGGTTTCCCCCCACCAATTAATACCATTTACTTAACCTGCGGTGTGTTAGTGTTTAGCACAACGAAGCACCTGCATAACTAAATTGTATACCTTGCAGAACCTGCACATGTAAGTTCATGCCAGCCAAGACGGCAAATATCAATGCAGATTAATCTGATCTGCCGGCCCACGCTTTGAGTCTGTTGTCATAGAGACTAGTATTCATTTTCATTTTTTTAAAAAAAAAACCCTAAAATTTTCTTTTCTGAAAACTAACCACCGTAACAGGACTGACTTACGGTGTCTTGTGTGTATTGTATTATGTCGTAATATTACTCCACGTGTTATAGGAAATAGTGTAATTTATTAATAATATTGGTAATGTGTGGACGGTATTAGGAATTATGAACACGAGGCGAGGCGACTGGTATTTTTTGTTAGATGTTTTAGTTCTAAAATAAATTCCGGCATCTTGACATTGCAAAATTCTCTAGAAATAGCTAAGCTGAGATCCCGTTATTATAGACCTGGACGTTTAGATCAGCTCAAGAATGGCGTGTGTCGGCGCCAATACACTGAAGCTAGCGACAGCTTTCTTGCTATTAAAGGACCTCATCTCGTTATCTCCGCGGAAGAGTTTAATGGCAGATATCTTTAAGCTAAGTTTTAGATTTCTTTTTCTTTTTTTGAAATTCCACGTATTGACAAACCAAAAACGTGGAAATACATATCTTTTTCTTCTAATAGGATGAAACGCAAACTCATTTTCGATGAAAAACCCATCGATTCTGGAATCAGATGTTGTTCCTTCACTTGTGGAATCCGAAAATTTGTGGAGAGCCAATGAACCGGATAATGACCGAGCGTGAGTGGGCGGCTCGAATCTAATGATGCGAACAAAATCAGAATGTAGCCGGCCGAGCAAGGGTGAATAATTTCCGCACGCGACACAAACCGGAAGAAAAAAGTTGATTAAAGTTTTCTTTTTCGTCTGAACAGGGAATGTTTGTGCTCTCTCCTATCCTATTCAGCGTTAAATTAACGATTGATTAGCGTCTTTCAGAAACGAAACTTCCAACAACGACATAAATGTTAAATTAGAAAACCAAAATGCTATTCATACACGGTCACAAAATAGGTGCATAATTTATCAAGTGTTTACAGCCTTAATGAAACAAGTGGCTGTCAAAAAGTCATTTTGTGCATTTTATGTTAGTACCTTATGTAGATTTTAAAATATGATGCCCGTTAAACTGCATTTTAAATAGTGTGTAGTAAGTTGTGTGATGTATGTGAATCTCTACCTTTATGGTCCGATCTAAAGTGCAGCATCAATGGTACATTGCCTCATAGCAGTAGATTTAATTTATAAATATAAGCTAGAGCTCGGGTACCATTCAGTTGCATTTCGCATTGTTTCTGACTCGGTATTCAGAAAGTAAAAGGGCGTACTGATAAAAGTTGTCTTGCTTTATGTAAAACAGCTTTTGGTTGGGGCCTGTAACAAAGGTACTTCAAGAAAGTAAATTAGAAGCCAAACCTGCATTCGTGGCATTGCGAATCCGCTAGCATCTAATGTGAGATATGTCCGTATTTAGTAGAAGAAACAAACAGATGCTTTCAGATGAAGTATACGGCATTCACGTCCTCACGAACGCCTTGGGTTCGATTCTTGCTGGTTGTGTTTTCTCGCTCAACCGAGACTGCATCAATTTCGCTTTCTTCCAGCATTAGTGCCATTCTCACTTTCAGATGAACCCGCCTTTCGCGCGCAGGCGGAATATGCGAATTGCATTCTGGTCGTTTGTGTCAGTTTAATGGCTTCCCACTATAAACAAGATACCGTTTGTTTTCTTTCTTCTTCTTTTTAAAGAAACACTGCGGTTTTCTAGAAAAACCTGGTATTGATCGCCTTCCTCCCGACACTTTCAATTTAACGTTCGCATCTCTGTCGTTAAGAAAACAACAGCCTTTCCTGAATAATCGAAGGAAAAGCAAAACAAAACAACTGCCGAATGTCGCGGAGTTATCTTGCGGACGACTAACGGAACTTTAAGAACATTTTTCTTTTAGGGAACGAACAATAAAGGGCCATCTGGCGGCTTATCAGCGTAAAAATCTGACGAGCTAAAAGTGAAAGATAAGTTGGCACGAGCACAAAAGCCGACGAAGCTGCATCTTTCAGATACAGTTTTAGGAACAGAAAGAAGAAGAACGTATCGCTTTAAGATGGGCGAACTAGAAAACCGAAAAAAATATATAGTTGTTTAAATTAAAAGAGAAAAGGAAGCAAAAGCCTTGGAGATTTAAGGAAAAAAACAAAGGGAAAGAAAACATTTCCTTTTCTTTTTATTAAAGGTCTCCGCAACTAACAAAGGGATTCGTATATTGGGGTTATAATTAAATCCAACGACAGCCGAAGAGTGGCCACAGTCGTCATGACGAAGCCCCCTGGGATAGAGTTGAATGTCTAGAAAGAACGCCTATCGACGCTTATGGTACTAACGTTTCTTCGCGTGTTGTCCCTTTGTTGTGCTATTTAATTGTGAGACGTACTAGCGGTTTTAGGAAAAGGTCCAGGAGCCATGGTTCTGTACAAAACAAACTCGAATGTTTGCTAACGTACACTTTTCTATACTTCTTTTTAAATGACTGTAGGAGTCAAAACCAGTTTCTTCAGAAGTCTTAATTTTGTTGAAGTCGTTCTGGATTATGTTATGACAAACCAGAATTTATGGGCGTCACGGATCTTTGAGTGTTAGTGTCTTTAAAGCCTCTTTAGCCTGAATGTTTTATGAAAATCATACATTTTTGAGCCTCTGCCAAACTATTTAAAGCCCCTGAAAATCAATGACAAATCCTAGCATGTGTCAGTGACGTAGCATCATCTATAATCCGTCAATAAACATCAATTATTAACATTATTCCGGCACAATAAACTTTAAAATATGTTTGCTCAAAGCGTTCATAAATGAGGATAAGATAATTAAATTCAATTTTCTAACATCTCGAAGGTAGACTCAAAATATCGGGTTATTTCGAATTTTCTCGATCAAATTTTATTTTAAATGGGAGCGTAGTTGCCGAGTTGGAGAGGAGTCAGCAGACATGACATCGTCTAGATCTCTAGTTACTTTGCTATTCTCATACAAACCAAGGTAGGTAAGCGTGACAGGGTTTGCCGAAGTTCGCGGGAGATACGTCGAGGAAAGAAACGAATCGAAATCTTCCGGCGGTTTCAAATCTCACCAAAAAAATAAACCGGGATTGTTTGATTTGTAAATTTAAAGCCGGGTTACTCGTGACGTCACCGTATCCGCGGTCCAGACGGGGACTCCTCTTCATCACAAACCGCCAACCTGATTATTTATTCATCGGAGGCTTCATGTCCCAGTATTTCACGGATTCAGAAGAAAAAAACACACAGAAAGGAGACAACAAAACCTGTTCAGCTATTCAAAAAATTTTTTTAAAAATGATGGTGATGACGCAAGAGGAAACAAAGGCTAGAAGATCGTTATGATGGACCGTTCCGTTGAATAATTCCAAGAGGAAGCATAAATCAGACGTTTTTCTGCTTTTGCCTTCTGAAAACGTTAACAAAAAACAAAAATAAGAGACTCAGTTTAAATGGCGCCCGCCAAGAGAACTGGCGAATATTCAAATATCGACTTTAAATAGGTGCACTATTTCGTAGTTTCATTTCAAGGAGCACTGATACAGCCAGACTCGCTGACTGGTATCGATTGTCCTCGCTTCATTTCTCTTTCACAGCAAATAAAAATTTCTGGCAACTGATAATAAGCGAGCAATAGATATATCTACAGTTTGTTAGATTCGTCCATAAATATTCTGGGTCGGCTCAGCGAGGACCAAATCGTCGTCGCTGAAAATTTAAATTAAAATCTGATTTAAATTCGGTCTTCGAGAAAATTGTCGAAAGTCATCATTAAAGGCGAGGTCGACATGTGTAAAACTTTAGAGCCTCCCGTTAAGCTTGTAATTAAAATATAAACTTTGGAAAATCACGTTTTACCTGATATTTTCACAGAAAATTTTGTAAATGACAAGGGATACAATATTATCATGCTCTTGTCTTTTTTTTTATCCTTCCTTTACGGTATGGAAAATCGTCAGATAGATTCCTACCCTAATTCAAAATGGATTTTGTTTGTCTATATGAGCTACCATACCTGCTGACACAGACATGACACCCGAGCGTGCATTTGGGTCACATGACTTACAGCGCAATGAGGTCCCAATACAAAGGATAACGCTGTAAATCACTAGTCCTACCGAGCATTTGAGCGTTTTAAAACTTCAGTAGGATGGCGGTAGGGGGCCCCACTGTATAACGGACAGTCCGCTTTGTGACATTTCTGGGTGCCCTGGGTCAGTCTTTGAAGACAATGCCAACGAACGGCCTTGACAACAGATAGCCCAGGGTGCAACGCGTGCGAGTTTGCGGAAGGAAAACCGACAAAGGCGGCTGCGTCATCCGCTTTTGGCGAACCGGTAATTAGAAGTCAACTGTCAGCAGGTGTTTACGCAGCATTCGGCCACAAGGTAATATATATATATGTGTGTGTATGCATATAATTAAATTCAAGCTAAGTTATCAAGAAAATCGCTTTTAGTTATGGAGTAAAGTCAAGATCGCCATCTGCTCTTATAACGATAAAAAGTGAGTTAGTAGAGAGAAAAAAAGTTGTTTTTTTTTTAAATGCTTCGTTATTTACTCAGGTATTATTTCTTTAAAGCGTCTCAGGTTTGAAATATTATCACATCAGATGTTATCGACTTTGGCTCTTTTATCCGAAATATTTCCACAACCGCCTTACACTGCTGGAAAATAACAGGTCCGTGGGGGGGGGTGGCGCTCTAACTTAATGGAGGCTAAGGGGTGGCGCCCTGCTTAGTGAGTCATAACCACGAGGTGTTTTGGCCAGTGTGTTTAGGTTATGACTTTTCGACGGAAGGGAAATAATCGCCTCGTTCGATAGATGGGCGGAAGTTTGATTATTAACTTCTATACAGATTCTACTATCTAGGCGCTGCCGGAGAATAAGGCGCATACATTGCGTTTTCGCCACTGTAATCGTCTCAAGTTCTTTGTTTCCCATTTATCAATGTTGCTATAGCAACGGTTTGACCTGGGTTGTTTTTTTTTTTAAATAAAGAAAAAATAGCTCTAATAAAGGGCTCATCGTTCTCCAATTTTTAAAAAAGGATTTTAAATCCTGACTTAATTACGGAGTTCGGTGCTTTGACTCGAAGGGTTTCTACCCTGGCTGAGTGGAGGGGCAGGAAATGACGTCTTCCAGAGAAGTTGTGACCTGTCGCACAGCATCTCTAAAATAAGCAAGCACTGGTGTACATAGCGACTGTGTTTTTCAAAGGATGAGCATTTCTTAAAATTATTATTATTATTATTATTATTATCAGAACTAACTCAGTATATTAAACGTAGTAAATAAAGCTTGCCTCCATCAGAGATTCTTGTAGTAGTGGGTCTCTATCACTGGTGCCATGGGAACTCAGAATTTCAGCCAGTGAAATGCAAACTCTTGCTTCCATTGTTAAAGCAACAGGATTTCTTTATTGGTTCCAATAAATAAAAGTACACTTGGATTTATTTTTCAATAGTGATCACTTTATTAACAATTTTTTCCCTTTCTTTTCGTTTCTGACCGCCCCATTCCAGGCAGTCTGTCTCGGGTATTGGAATTGATAACTGCAGCAAACTCTATTACGTTTCACGGTAAGGAAAAGGTTACGGATGGTATTACTTCTGCGTCGAGAGGCCGTACAATAAATATTCATTTATAGATGTGGGAAGAAAAAAGAGGTCAAGAAGAAACCATAGTAGGAAGGTACACCAGACCGAGCATCTACTGGGACCCGTTCCCGAGATATCCGGCCAGGGATGGAAGAACTGGAAAAGCTATACAAAGATTTTTACACATGCATCGAGACTTTACCTTGTCTTTCTGACGAATCCTAAAAGATCCGACATCGTTTATTCCTTATTTTCTCTCTACTGTTTAGTAATTTAGCAAGATCTGACGCTTTCGCTGCTCAGTAAAGTCTCTTCGACTACACAAGGGCATCTAAATACGCGCCGACTTGTCGTCATCTCCGCCGTCGACTCACCTTCGTCTCGGCTCGGATTCTCCACGACAGCGCAGATGGTAAACAAGCTTTCCTTGAACTAACGAGGGCCGTCAGAGCTGTGATTAAATCGATGATGCCGTAAAATCGGCGACACCCCGTATATTCGTCGTCATATCCTCAGGCGAGAGCTAATCGCCCCATTAGAAAACGTTGTGTTTGGAACCGTTCTTCGCGGGTCCACAAGTAATAGCGATTTCTTCGAACCATCTAATTTGCAAACAAGATTCCTGCTGCAACTGAAGCCTTCAGTTTTGTTTGCCTTTTCTCGTTAAAAAAAATCTCCACAGCTTCTTGGTTTTTGCTTGATTATCTTTTAAACGAACGTGCCTCGGATTTTCGCCAGGTTACGATGGTGGCGCCCTCGAGCTAAATCGGATAAGTGTTTGTAAAGGGTATCGCGAATCTGGAACCACAAATGGCAGCACTGACTCGTGATAAATCAGATGGGGAAGAATGTTTCTTTTTGTGGTCGGTAGCCGGCTTGGTTTTCTACAACTAAACCAATCATTGTTCCCAAAGCCGATTCAAGAAAAAAAAACACGAGGCTCACATTTGCTGGGCTGTGGGCCACGCCCCTCAAAGACACCCGTAAATGCGTCGATGTAAAGCTCTAATAATAATCACCGGCAATGGGCTAGTTAAAATACGCTTTACTCTTGTTTATTTAATTAAACTTTGTTTCCTTTCAGCACGAATAAATTAAAGACACAGGTCATCTTTATTCGTGCGCTATCCTCAGCCGCAGAACTGAGGCCAATGTCGTCGATGCGTTGCCAAGGAATACGTGACGTCATCGGCAAATCTGACCAAGAACACAACCTCTGGCAAGACAGCTGGTACAGTAAAAGATTACCCGGGTTATCGGTACTCCAAAGATTTACGGTCAACAATCGCCGCACGGGCCTAAACTGCGCTAGCGATCGAGTGCCGTAAAACCGTTCTGTAATTCGAAAATGGCGTTTACCCGCTTATATCCAGGGGTCGAACCTTCATCTTTAATGACTAACAAGGGACCAAAAGACCATCTGTTGTCGGTATTTGCATGATGCTAAATAAGAGCGCGCGCAACTAGGCGTAGCAACCAGATCCTTGTGCCAGTGATTGAAGATTACTTCCTTCTTCTTCCAGTGGGTTGTTCAGTCTCAATGCCATTTATTATCCCCTGCCCATCCTTCTTTTCGATTTCAGACGTTCATGAGAAAGGGTGATTATTTCGACCGAAGAACCACTACGAATGTATTTGCGTACCTCTAATCCTAATATATATTATAGTTCACCTTTATTTTAAAAGGTTTTCTGTAGTTCCGAAAAAAATACTAAATTCCTTGATTGACGAGGTGACGGCTAACTCGTGTGGGAGGTCGGTTAGGACAACATGGAAGATGCGCGAGGGAAACCCAAGCTGCCTAGCTGGATTCAAGCAGTGGAATCATGTCAGGTAACAGGAAATTGGAGAGGTCGCAGCATTGCAATTTCCACGCTGCCACCCCCAGATTCTCTCACCACACGCAGCAGCTGGAGAGAGCAGGATGCCGACGGTGCTAGAAACATGCTGGTCACAATAGACCGAATTAATGCGTGTATCGGCCGCCAGGCGACGGAGACCGGAATCACGGAAAGACTGTTTGTGACGTCACGCCTCTATGTTTTTTTTTTTTTTAAGTTTCCATATGGAGGTACAGTCACGCCCTGGTACTCTTCAGATCTGTATCGGTCAGCACAGGTTGAGCCGCAGTGGCGGACACGTGCTGCGCCTTCCTCGTTAATATAGCCATCTGTATCGACGAACCTATATATCGCTCCAACTCTACATGTTTAGCGTTACGAACGCTGACTAAATAAACAAGCAGTCCGAGACACAAATACCAACTAGCGCTTCCGGGCAAATGCAGCCCAGGTGGTATAAGTACGGTAGAAACGGACGCGCCATGTGAAGGGTTAAAAACATGCAATGATAAAACCCCATTTTCTAAATCGTACACAGGGTAAATTAACGACGCAGACCGAAGATAAAGAATGGTATTGGTAAACAAACATCTGGCTCCGTTTCAACGAGGTACGGTACATAACGTTAAAAAAGAGAGAGAGAGAGACATCTGTGTTAACTAACAACAAGATCCACCGAACAGAGCGCGCGCGTCTTCATGGATGTAGAGCAATGGCTATAAAACCTGGCATTGTTTACATATGACAAACCTGCGGATGTACTTATCCGAGACCGGAGCCAGTTCGCGTTTAGCCTACCGTATTGTATCACACGTGGGTTTCAGAAAACTCCACGCTGATTGGCTATGTACGTTTCATGACACGAAGTGAAACCGAACAGCTGAGTCTCTCAAAATAGGGTAAAATAGAGACCTTCTTCGCGCTTCACACCGATAGCATTTCGAAGCCATCAGGGACGGGCCGTCTGCAGAAATACACAGCGCACCCAGTTTAGTGTTACCTGACAGGAAGTCAGCCACGTCGGTACGACTTCCCTAAATCTCTCGCATATCGGCGAGGATGCTACTTCGGCGGAGTTGCTGTCTACAGGCCTGCAGCTTCCATCCCGACTCTCCTTCACCCTGACTACTTTCCCAAGTGTTACTAGAACTATAAGTGCCCGGAATGTCTGACTGATCTCGACGCTGCTTGTGCTTTGACACTGTTTGATAAAACCATTTTGAAAATCGCGTTATCGGACTTACATCACAAGACGAAAGGAAATCCTACTTCACCATCAATGGCTAACGCCGGGAACCGAAAAATCCCGTCTTTCGTTTTAAGTATCGAGTAAGGGCTGTTCTTTTAGGTAGAGTTAATTTTTTTTTTTTTTTTTTTAAAGAGTGACCTAGTACTCTACGTTCTGCAAAAATTCGGATCTGAATACCAGTATTTTGGTGTGGGCTGCTAAAAGATATAAAGAACGGTTAATGGGTTTTTAATGGGCATAAACCAAATCGTGCATTTCAAAGTGCTCCAAAGAAGGCAGTGACAGCCAGTAGTCGGTTAGTGCGGTGCTCAGTATCCATGCGAGTGACAAATCGGCTCCCGTGTCGCTGGTGTTTGATCAGCGCTGTGGTTTGAAACACGAGTTTCGGCGTTTTTCCTCTGGAATCTAAGAGTCGGCCCCTGTTCGTCTTCCCTCGCCGAGCGATGTTTTAAAAGAGCTCCTCTCTCTTATAGTGCACATCCCTGCTATTCTTCGCTCATGCGCCGATAATTCAGCCCTCTCCTCATCCTCCCGGTCAAACGGGCAACAGAAATTCTCCCCCCCCCCCGCTTTGTCGAGTGAATAAGGAGGGAGGTTGATTTAGTAAAGACACCGAGATAAGAGAGACGCATTAGCGAACCGCTTTATACGGGGTTAGTTACCAGCAAACTGCCGATATCTGTCAGCGACGTTCCTGACAGTCTGGCGAAGTTTACACGCTGATGCCCTCCCGATCTACATCAATAATAGACTGTCAGCAGAAGTATTTCATGGGTCTTTAATAATAAGTCACATCATCATCATCATCATCATCATCATCGAACCTTTAAAAGAAAGGGTATAGCCAGACCAAACCACGGTATTTCATTCCATAGAAACCGGATACTGTTAACCCAATTTCCGAATTGTCTTCAGGTGATCTACAAAGTTCTTCTATAAAAATGTCGATTCTAGCACCTCGAAATTTAATAAAAGGAAGATGGTCGAGCTCTTTTTAATTTAGAGTCACGCTCACTCATTTTCAGACAGAATTGCTAAAGGCGCACGCACTGACAAAATATCGATCAGCCAACCGTGACAATAAAATATTATACTGAATACTTACGTGCATCTTTTCAAGATCCCTTCGGTCTCTTAATTGTATATTTTAACATTTATCCCTATATTGTAAATTATTAATTATTCCCCCCTCCCTGAGCCTTTCCTCTACGCTTAGACTACTCACCGCAGTCTGCGTGTCCGCCACGCAGTTCCACATCTTTCCCTTGTAACATCTTTGCCTTTGTCCTCCGCGCGCAGACAAAGGGTCCAACCCGTGATACTTTGCCAGGCTGTCTAGTGCAAAACTGCAGTATCGGTTTACAGACCTCTTACTGCGATTTTGCATCAGTATCCAACCGCGTGGTTGAATGAAGTATTTGCAAGAGGATTAGTATGAATGCTCGCAAGTCCCACTTACGATCGAGAAGTTTATAAAATGTCTTGGTCGCGGACATTCACACCAAACGCTGCCAGCACCATCGATGACGGATCTTTGTCCTCGCTCTCTTTTAAAGCAGGGTAGGCGAATTCGCTGGAGTTGGCCTGCCCACGCGGCAAACCCACCGAACGATCGCTTCATAAAATGCTCGGCCGACCGCCAAGTTTCAATCGAGCATTCGTTAGAAAATCGCGGCGATGGTCTACAGTCTCCGATCCGAGAAGAAGGGGTTAAAAATTGCAGTATTGTCGCTAACAGCCGAAAAGAAACTTCAGCTTTTAAAAAAAAAAATGCCACAAGTAATTAACACATCCCGATGTTTGAAAACAAAGCTGAGAGTGTACGAATAGTGAGAACACTGTGTACGATGTTCAAATCTTGTATGCTCGGATATGGAATGCGTACGTACGGTCAGCTGTTGGACATCGCAGTCCTTCTGATGTCGCATGCTTGGCTATTTGGCGCCTAGTC